>PISX010034032.1:0-14414 GCA_004024625.1 Mellivora capensis
CAGACAGGCAGGGTCTGTGCGAAGTTTCCAGAAAAAAGACTGCAAGGCTCCCCAGGGAAGGGGGAACAAAAAAGGTCAGGGGACAGAAGCCACGGGGCCAGGCAGGCATCACCACTACCCTCTGGAGGACAGAGCCCAGCGCCCGGACCCAGGGCAGGTGTGGCAGGACGTAGGGTCCCACTTGGGTCAGGAAGTACAAGATAATCATTTGTGGAAGCCTTTCAAGGCATGACAAATTCTGGGAGCGGGCCAGAAAAAGCAACGCTTCACCTTCGTATCCTTTGACCAAGGACTTGGAAACGTTATCTGACCAACACTCAGAACTTAATTCCAATCTCCTCGCTGCTGGAAATGAAGTTGTGAACTGTGGGACTTTGCTCTGTGCGATCAGATTTGGTGATTCCGAGAATGGAAACTGGTTAATTAAAATAAGTTAATAATTACAACTTCAAAGTGCTGCACGGCCACAGAATTTTCCTAAACGGAGAACTGGAGTCGGCCACGTGAAGCGGAGACTGTCTGATGCGAGGCTGAGGGCAAGCGAGCGAGCGAGCGAGCGTCCTTGCCGGCAGAATCTGGGCAGGGGCGTCCCCGGAGTGCCCTCACCCACCAGCCCTGCGATTCTCTGCAGCGTAGACAGACGCTTCCCCAGGAACCTGGAGAACTGGATTTAATGCACGAGGTTCACGAAGAAGACGCCGGGCCGGACCACTTCGGACTCGCTGTCTCGTCCCCAGAGGGCACAGTGCTTGATGCATAGCAGGGGCTCGAGATACATTTGTTGAGTGGAGGAACAGACAGAAAGAGGAGAAAGAGAGGCCGGAGGGAGGAAGTGCGAGGCCAGGTTACAGGGGGGCCCCAGCTCGGGGTGCCTGCAGGGACGGCTCCCGCCACCAGATGGCAGCTCACGCACGGGTCGGTGCCCCGTGGGGACCAGGCTGCTTCCGCAGCTCCCAGGACTCAGGGCTCCGCCACGCCACCCACCCTGGGGCTGGACTCCCTGAACCAGGCAAACACCTCGGAGTTCCGAAAAGGAAAAGAAAGCAAAACGAAACACCACAGCAAAGTGCAGTCTCTGGTTTTTATGGAATTCAAGTCCTGATGGAGCTGAAAACTGTCCACCCCTGGGGCCTCGCGGGTTCGAGTTCTGTCCATTAAATAAACTCGATTCCTTCATATTTCACGTTGCCAATCTTGGTCTCAGGCAGTAGGAAACGGCCATCCAGTGTGAAGGCCATGATGTAGGTGGCGATCTTGTCCCCGTCTTCCTCAGATTTGAGGGCCACAATGATCTGGTCGTCGGTGTTGGGGATGAACTTGAAGGAGGAGAAGCCGTGCGTGGGGACCACGTCCCCCACGCGGCTGACGGAGATGTCGCCGAAGTCCTGGGCGGCGCTCAGGAGCAGGTTGGTGCCCTTGTGCTCGTCGTCCTTCTCGCTGTACCGCTCGTGGCTGGCCCGGCGTGGCAGGAAGAACCATCGCTGCAGCGTGTCACTCCAGCAGGCAGATTCGTGAATGAGGTAGCCTGGGGACACACGACAGACCCACAGGTCACCAGACTACCCAGTGGGCCAGGCCCCACCCCACCCATGACGAGATGTGGGCAGGACGGTCCGCCCTACGGGAGCGCGCCCGTGGTGCCTCCTTCCCCGCACGGGCTTGATGGCGCTGGCACTGCGAGGCGGGGGCCTGTCCCGTCCGTTGGGGCAGCGTCCCCACTCAATCCTCCTCACACCTCCCTCTGTCCTACAGGCCTCTCCACCTGTCCTTGTTCTAGATCATCCAGAGTAACAAAGACCACACGGGCCCTCTGTCCTCGGCGCCCCATCTCTGGTCACCTGTGGCCATGAGTTCTGCTGGCATCTCTGTGTCCTTGGTGCTGAGGGGCACAAAGCGGGGCCGGGGAAGGGAGCGGGGTAAGCGCGCAGGTTTGATCTGGGAGAGGTCGGGGTCGGGGAGAGGTTGGTCCGAGTTGAAAAGGAAGCAGCCTGCCTTCTATCTGGGGGCGAAGCAGCGTCCTCAGTGGCTCCCCAAGCCTAGAGCTGCCTGTCCGCTCAGAGCAGGACGACCCCCCACCACACACGGCGACAACTCCTGGAAGGCGAGGAGAAGAGCCAGCACTCTGTCGGGGGCACGACAGCCAGAGCGCTCAGCGGGAGGGGGCTGCAGTCCGACACAGTGGGAGGCAATGTGTCGGGGCGAGTGAAGGACGGGCAAATGGCTCCTCTGTCCCCAGCAGCCACTGGCCTGTGGGAGCAGCCATCACGGACAGAAATCAACAAACCTGAGTCCTGGACGACACTGCGGTGGTTTGGAAGCAAAGGGCTGGAGAATGAGCGTGCCCAGCACGCCAGCACCTGTCAGACGCCCCCCCAGGCGGGGCCAGGCCCTTACCTGGAGGCTGGATCCCCGCAGCGGCCCGCAGAGCATTGTAGCTGGACACCCAGTTCTCGTGGTCCACGCTGCCTCTGCAGCCCACCACCTTCACCCACTCTGGGTTTTCGTTCATCACCTCCCCCGTGCTGGTGGTCCACTCCTTGCCCAGGCCGCCCACATACAGATGCTCGTCCTTCACAGCCAGCCACTCGGCTTTGAAGCCTGGGGACAAGGAGACGAGGGGGCATGCCTGAGAGAACAGCCACCCCTCTGCTCCCCAGGTTCCCGTGGCGTCCAGCGACGCTGAGTGTCGGAGATCACCCATGCTGGACCTCCCACGAGGCAGCGATGAGAGGGCAGGGGGCAGGACAGCCTGGCTCAGGGCTCCATTCCCAGAGGGTCGGCAGTCGGGCACCTCCCTCCACCTTCTATGCTCTCCCCTCCCCACCCTCTAGGATGTGTCACGTTCTCTTTGGCCACTGGGTCCAGGAACCCTCCGCTGGGACAGCCTCTCCTAAGCGGATTCCAATGCCTCCTGCCACTGGCACCTCAGCTGCCTGCCCATCCACTCCCAAAGGCCCTGCCAGCCACTCGTCATCTCCTCCGATCCGCACGCTGTTTCTCAAGCTGTACGCCCCAGCCTCAGGAGCCCTCCAACCCAGGGCAGAGGAAGCGTCTGGAGTGATTACCATGGCAGAGAGCGGTTCCTCACCACCATGTCTGGTGCCCACGGAGAGCAGGGGAAGTGCCAGCAGCCAGAGCTAAGAGGGGCTGGTCGGGAGTCCAGAGTCCGCGCCGAGCGCTGTGTTCATTCATATGCTGTGAGCCTGACCTGCAGGCTGCAGTGCCCTCAGGCCGTGGGGAAGCTCTCCCCGCTGCACCCTGTGTTCTAAATTGTGCTTGCTTTCCCAGGTGTCCGGCAAGCTTCTTGCTGGCACCGAGGACCCAGAGCAGTGGCCCCGAGCAACGGCAGCAGCCAGCAGAATGCTTCTCTGCGGGCGGCTCTGGAGGGACCTGCTGAGCTCCCATGGTCCCAGCGGCCTTGCCAGCTCCACTGGGTCACGTTCGAGAAGAGACCCTCTCCATTTATCAGGCCTTCCATTCTTTCTCACGACCCGACCACAGGGCATCCCAAGGCTCTGCTTTCTTCCTGACCCAACGGGGAAGACCTCATCTATGACGGCTGCCCACGAATGCTGACCGACTACAGCAGGAACCGGGCAGCCAGTATCTTCTCTGAAACTTGCTTCAGATAGTTCCCGGCCCATTGCCCCCGGCCGGGGCAAGCACAGAGGGGTTTCATAGCCGCGCGGAGGGCTGGCAGGCGGTATGTGTCCCATGCTGGCGCATTTGCAGAGAGGAGAGTTGGACAGTGGACATGTACCTTCTCAGTAAAGTCTCAGTTCAAAACGGGAGCAACCTGACCCCACAGCTTAAAGGTACGACGCATGGGGCTGTCATTCCCGCATGCTCTGAAGACCCCTTGAAGATGTAAGAAGGGACTCATTCCCAGGAGCGCCCAGAGCAGCGGCGCACAGGGTCCTCACACTTGTCCTGGGAAGGACCCGCTTCCTGGCCAGTCTTCTAGAAACAAGCTCCTATTGTAGGGATGGCTTTGGTGTGAGGCCAGCGGCGGGAGGGGGGTGGGGGGCGCGGGCGGCTGTGGGTCGGAAGGAGGGAGGTGGCTCTACCTGGCGGTGGTCTCTCCCCCGTCGTGTGGCTGCTTTACCACGCGTGCGCAATCCGACGCACACCCCGCCCCCACCCTCCCAGCCAAAGCCGGGAGACTGAGAGGGCCCGACTTACCTTTCTCCACGGTTCCATCGCCATCGGACAGAATCACCCACGGCACGGCTCTGGTACCCTCGATCTGGTAGATGACCCCGGTCCGGTCGTCCACAGAGTAGAGTCTCCCGTTGAAGACGATGAGCTCAGACAGCTCCATGCCCCGCCCCTTTTCGGCTAGGTGCGACTCGAGGATCCCGTGGCCTTTGTCCCACTCCACGGCCACCTTGTCCCCGCTGTCTGACAGGGTCAGATAGCCCTTCTTTAGGTAACTGAACCAGGTATTTTCCTCTTGGGCTCTAGACTCTGTGTCCAAGTCGGCAATAACTGCGATTCGGTACCGAGTCCCGCCCGGCGTCCTCTGGGGGGCAGACAGGGGGTACGTGTCATTGTACTGGTCAGCAGGTACCTGGCTGAGCCTCCAGTTGTGGGCACTGGGTGCGGGGGGCCTGCCTGGGGGTGGCCGGTGGGAGTAGAGCAGCCAGAGGACAGCAGCGCCCACAAAGGACGGCAGGATCACTTTCCAGCGGGGGCGGAAGCGGGGGTCCGCCGCCTTGGTCATGGACGCCAGCACCGGAAGGCCCCCCACACTTATCCGGAGGGACTGCATAGGCTCATTCCATTCCAGGTGGTTGGAGGGCTGGACGGGCATCAGACCGAAGGGCAGGCGGGACCTGGGCACCCAGACAGAGAGGACAGGGGTCAGCGACCTGCAAAGCACAGTGGCTTTCCGATGACTAGAAGGTGCACGGCCTGAAGGCTGCTGTACCCAGAACGGCAGGGCCGCTACTTTGCGGTCCTTGTCACTTCCTTGGCTTAATTAAACCCCGAGTCTAGCAATATCTTTATTTACTCTTAGTGGGCAGGATGAGAAGTCTTTCCAAAGCAAAATTCTTCCCTCTCCTCTGTCTTGACTGGCAAGACAGAAAGCTCAGTGAGGGCAAGTTCTGTGTAGGCTGGTGCTTTGCCAGCTTAGAAAGAGGGAGCCGCAGGGGGCGAGGGGGGCAGTGGGGGTGCTGAGGGGTCTGGGGGGCACAGGGCGCAGAGAGGGCCCACTGTGTATGCTCGTCAAACGTGATCTCATTCGGGCAGCTCTCCCTGAGGGCTCTGCTCCCAACAGCAGCCTCCACATCCCCTTCCTGGGCATCTGCCGCCCCCCATGACATCATGTTCCACAGCAGTCGGTGGGCTCCGCTGTGTCCCGCACTCCCAGGACAGCGCACAGGGGAGACGTCCGCTCACCCAGGGAGTCCTGACTTCCGCCTGGGCTAGGATTCTGTAATATTAATATAAGCATAAAGCGGATTTAGGCTAAATGAAATACTTCTGTTTTTGACTAAGTCTGTCCTCTGGTGCCTTCTGTTAATGCAAATGACAGAGGGACCAGCGTCTGACCGGCCCTCCTGGCCTGGAGCCTAGCATCGGCGCACCAGCCCCAAAGGACAGCTGGCTTCACTGGGGGCCTGGCTTGGCCTGGGACTCCGACCCGTTCTGAGGTGCAGCAGCACAGCTGGGAGGCGGCGGCTGGCAAGGGCTGTCGTTCCCCACCTGCTCCCGGCTTCCGTCCCCAGCAGAGCATGTGGCCTGGTTGGCGAGGCCACTGCGGCGCCAGGCCCGTGTCTGTCTCAGGGCGGCTGCCAAGCTGGGGGGGCAGACTCGGCAGAGCCCTGGTCTGCAGCTCTCGCCCTGTCTCCAGTTGTGACTCAGTACGTCCCCGCCCAAGACAGGCCCCCGGCTGGACCACGGGGGCACCTCTGCCCTCCGCTCCAAAACAACCAACAACGGACTTCAGGGGCAGACGCGCCTCTCACTGCCGGGGGGCAGCAGGGAAGGGTGGGGACTGGGCAGCCCCACACCACCCAGGCCTCTGCCCTGCACACCAGTCCATGCGGCTCGCGCACAGGGGCTACTGAGGAGCTCCCGTCCACACCACAGGCCGCTGGCACCGAGGATGGAAAAACATGGCAACGGTTCCACGTGGAAGCCAGCCCTTCCTTCTCTTGCTTTTGGGCAGATGTTTAGGTTTTGGCCATAGGCTCAGGTGCCCCAAAGGGACCTCTAAGGAGCGAGCAAGGCGCCAGGAGGGTGCCATTAGGACTGGGGGGCAGGGGGGCAGGCTCAGGAAACTCCCCCACCCCTCCCTCAGGTGCTGTCCCAGGCTTCCCTCCTGGGCCAGGGCTCCCTCCTCCCCAGGAAGTGGCTCCGTCGTGGCCACAGAGCTGGTGGCTGAGCCTCCTCGGCGGGGAAACAGGGGTCCCGGCCGCTGTCCCCCCTCGGCTGCGCCCAGCCCCGGATCTTCACAAACAGCGGCTGGGCCCAAGCCACCCAGCCTAGAGCCCCTGCGTGACGTGGCCACTAAGCTCTTGTCTCCCACATCTCACCTCCTGTCCCAGATTCTGCCGGGGTTCCTAATGCATTCGGAACTTAACGATTTCCAAGTGAGTCTTACTCCCTCGCCCCCATTCCTCCCTCAGGAACGGTGCTGCACGGTGCTGCGGATGAGGGGCGGCCACATTCCCAGCTGCCCGGGGCCAGACTTTCACCGGGAAGTTGTGACTTCCCTTTTGTGACAGTCACCTGTCACAGAAAAGGGGAGACGCTCTTTTCTGTGCGAGGCTGTTCTGCGACCAGAAGTTCTGAACCACGAGCCCCTGGAGCACCCCAGGCATGGCCCCCAGTCTCCTTCCACAGCAGCTGCTCCGACAGGAGGCCTGTCAATTCGGTCACCCCTCTACCCAGCTCGCCCCTGCACTCACCTGCTGCCATGCCCCCTCCCTGCTGACCTACTTGCTCCAGAGCCAGAGACCCCTGCCACCCACGCAAGCAGCTCAGAGCCTGTCAGCACGTATTGTAGGAGTAAACCCTTCCTACTACTGGGCCCCTGCCGGGACCTCACCCCTCCAAGCCGGCTCCTCTGCTGCCAACTGGCCGCCGCGGCCCTCGTGCACCCCTGCCCAGGCTGCTCCTTCCCCTGCATAGCTGCCTCACTTTCTTTTCTGGATGCCCCTTAGGGGGACGTGGCTGCCCGCTGCCCCGAGACGGCCCTGCATGCCTGCCCACTCGCCAACACAGCAGCTTATGTCATTACTGCCGCTCTACCTTAGCGCCGCGGGGCAGGGACTAGCCCACCATGAGCTCACAGCCCAGGTCCACAGCGGGGCCCACAGTGGAAACTCTGCACACATTTGCCAAAGGAATGACAACTATGCCCAGACCTGCAAGAGCCCTCAGCTCCAGCCCTGCCTCCTGCCCCCAGCTGTCACACCGAGCGGTAGCCTGGTGCCACCACTGTGATGTGTTGTCCTTCCTACAGGCCCCCCGGTCTGCACCCTCTCCATTCCTGAGTCACCATCCTGCCACTGGTCATCTCGGCACATCTCCTGCCTGGCTACCCGCAGAGGATGTGGGGGCCCACGGTAGAGCCCCCACACGCACACCTCATGCACCGGCTGCCTGGCCCTGGTCCAGGGGCTCCAGGGAACAAGAGCCCCTATCCTGCTGCCTGGGGACGGTTCCGCTACACCTGCTCTACTGGGTCCTTCGCCTCCTACATACGTGTCCAAATCTGCCACCCGAGGAGCCATCTGATCTCCAGGTTCTAATCGCAGGTATGCTGAAAGCACCCAATGAATACTGTGGACGAGTGTTTATCCGTGAGCCAGCAGAGAACCACCCCCAACCCCTGACACCTTGGCCCCTCCCTGGCCCTCACCATCCTGAACAGCAGTGGTGAATCCCCGATTCTGAATGGAGCTAGAACCCCTTCCAACCCTGAGACACCTTGGTCCCTCCCCGTCCCTTACTACCCTGGAAAAGCAACCACCCCTCGGTCCCTCCAGGATGCTCCATGACCCACGGCCAAGCCTCCTGCCAGCAGGGACAGTGAGACTACACGGCGACACCCTCCCAGGTCCTCTTCCTCCCGTCTCTCCTCAGCCCCCGAGGCTGTAGCTCCTTCCCTGCCACCCACCCCTTCTTCTGCATCTTCCCTGAAATGACCTCAGTCTCCAGGGGCACAACCACTAGAGTGAGGCTCCCCGCGCCTTCCTCGCCTGCACCTGTGCTCTGAATTCCAGCCCCAGCAGCCCCAGTGGCCGAGCCTCCCCATCCACCTGCGGAAAGGGCTCCCTCAGGAATTCGCTGGCCAGTGAGGCCGCTCCCAGACCTCAGAAGGCATCCTGGGGCACGGCTGGATCACTTCCTCCTCACATCCCAGCAGGCGCCAGGGCCCCTCACCAGTCTGGTCTGTACCCCAGCTCCAGACTTGGGTCCCATCTCGCCGTGGCCTCCTGCTGATCCAGGTCATCCAGGTCCAACCTGTGCTGTGCCACTCACCAGCGGCCCGAGCTGGCATCTCGGGGCCTCAGCTCCTCCGCACATAAACCGTGGCAGAACGGAGCCGACTCCCCAGAGCTGCCAGCTGAGTCACGTGCCACAGGACTCGGGCCAGGTCGCTTGCTCCTGGCTACCCGCTCCCCTCGTCCCTTTGCTGCCAACTTTGCCCCCCTGCCTGGAGGGGAGGTAAACCCGTCAGGTAAACTGGCGCGAGCCGCTGGCCCATCCTGTAAGTCGAGAGCACGGCAGCCTCGTGAGGGACACCGCGGCCTACAAAGCTGAACACAGACTGCCCGTCCGTCCAGAGAAACGGTGCGTGGGTCCCTGGCCTAGACGCTCTCAACTCCAGCCTCCACACAGCTGATAGGGTGATTTTTCTAAAAAGTGAATCTGGGGGGCGCCTGGGTGGCTCAGTGGGTTAAAGCCTCTGCCTTTGGCTCAGGTCGTGATCCCAGGGTCCTGGGATCGATCCCCGCATCGGGCTCTCTGATCAGCGGGGAGCCTGCTTCCTCCTCTCTCTCTGCCTGCCTCTCTGCCTGCTTGTGATCTCTCTCTCTCTGTCAAATAAATAAAATCTTCTAAAAAAAGAAAATAAAAAGTGAATCCGGATTAAAGTTCTCTGCTAGATCCCAAAGCTGGCCCACTAGAGGACGAACTCCTCAGCTGCCCCCCACCCCCGCGATTCCCCCTGTTAGTGCTGGGCATTTTATAATTCCACAGCCCACAACCAAGCCCCTGTGCGTGAAGCTTCTGCCACCTGGGATGATGATCTCTGACCACACAGAACCATCTGGAAGTCCCTGGCTGTGCCATGATAGTGATGCTTCTGCTGTCCCTTTCCCACCCTGTCCTGGGTCTATGGTGAAGGACCCCCTCCCCGACCAGTGAGCTTCCCTCCTGTGGACACCCAAAGGTGTCCAGGCCCCAACCCTGAACCTGAGTGTCCCCTCATCTGTCAATAAAGACTCTGCAGATGTGGCTCAGTTTAGGGTCTCGAGATGGGAAGTTAATCCAGGGGAAGCCCAGAGGCAACCCCGAGTGTCCTTATGAAAGGCAGGCAGAGGGACATTAGACAGTGATGGAAGAGGCCACTGACCACGAAGGAAGAGAGGGGAGCGATGTGGCCACAGCCCAGAAGCACCTAGAACCCCCAGAAGCTGGAAGAGACAAGGATAGATTGTCCCCTAGAGCCTTCGAAGGGAGCACAACCCTTGATTTCGGCCCGGTGACACGAACAGTGGATTTCTGGCCTCAGCGCTGTGAGAGCACGCGTGTGTGGTTTCCAGCCACCATGTTTGCGGGAACTTGCCATGGGAGCCCCAGAAACAAGTGCACGTTCTCACATACGGCCCTCTGTGCCTCCTCCTCCCGGAACGTGGCTCTGTAACAGCGCGGACCATGACTTCCTGCCGCCATCTGTCTGGCTTGGCTGGGAGCTCCTGGAGGGCAGGAAGCCCCCGGGCCCCATCACCTTCTGTTATTCAGGGAATGACCACTTCCAGGCAGCAAGGAACTCAGTCCGCCTTCCAGAAATCCCTGGATTTCTGGAATCATTTCACTGGAATCAAATCACTGGAATCACTTCTCTCTGCATCAAAACCCAACCTGGATCGCCCTCCCTCCGCTAAGATCCCAGGAATTACTTTCATCTTGTAGCAGAACATCAGATGCCTATTTGTTCTTCACAACTCCTGGCTGGTCCACACCCAGAGTTGACGGTGAGCCACCGGTCTTGTGCAAAATGAGAGCTTGTGTTTTTATTTAAAAACAAAACAACCCCCTCCCCCCAAAACTTCCAGCCATGCACGCGGCTGAAATGTGCCGGTGACGGTTGAGTGCAAAGTGGACTCCCAGGAGAGGGGCCCGTGGGAAGTGCTCTCCTTGCCCACGCCCCTCGAAGTTCTAAGAAGTCCAAATATTTGGGGCGCATGGGTAGGTCAGTGGGTTAAAGCCTCTGCTTTCGGCTCAGGTCATGATCCCGCAGTCCTGGGATCAAGTCCCGCGTCGGGCTCTCTGCTCCGCAGGGAGCCTGCTTCCTCCTCTCTCTCTGCCTGCCTCTCTGCCTACTTTTGATCTTTGTCAAATAAATAAATAAAATCTTTAAAAACAAAAACAAAAAAAAAAGAAGCCCAAATATTTGCTGTTCTGTGACAAGGCTGTCGGCCACCATCTGCAGCCTAGTGGGCTGATTTGGTATCTCCGGGAAAATCAGAAGCAAGCTGCTACGGGAAAACGTCCAAGGCGCTTTGATTGGCCAAGCTCACCTGTCCGGGTGGGCCCGGGGCCAGTTCTCTCCGGCTCAGAAACCCCCAGGGACCACACCCCTGCTGGCTTCCCTTCTCCTGGGCCAACCATGCTGCAGGGCAAGGTCCCTGCAAAGAGCCACCCAGAGGAGCCACCACCACCCAGGCTGCTCCAGGCCCAACTTCCTTCCCCGCTCCCCTCTTCTTCAAACAGGTGTCAAGAATGGCTAACCGCCACCCCTACGTCTCTGGTTTCTTTCGCCAGCACTCCCTTATAACACAGGCCTGGAGCAGCAAGGTGTGACTCTGTGTCTCTCCACTGCCAAGTGGGTCCCTGGACTCCGAGGGAGCACCACTGCCAGGGAGACGCTCCTGCCCTGGCCCCCGGAGGAAGGGGCACCCCTACCTTCTTGGGCAATCCTTGGGATTCTACAGAAGGCTCGGAAGAAAGGTGGCAGCCGTTCCCGATTCAGCCCCCAACCTGGAGGCTCTCTCTCTCCTCTCCCTTCAGGTGTGCGGCCGGTGGCCGAACAGACAGGTTTAACGGCAGCTGCCAGAGCAAAACTCCTCCCTTTCAGGATCTAGGAGGGGCAGGAAGCAAGAGCGCAGCCTCCTCTGCCTCCCCCCTCAGACTGTGCCTGTGCCCCTCAGGCCCTTTGTCCTGGGCAGCGGCTGCCTCCCTGTCCCCCACCGCGGCCTGTGAACTGAACGGCCCTGCAGAGCCTGTGTCCGGACGGCAGGCAGGTCCGAGTCTCCGCTCTGCTCGCTGCCTACGCGCACTTCCCGGCGGGAGAGGAGCGAGCTCCTCCTGCGCTCGTCAGAGTGACACGAAGTGACACAGAGGCCCAGGGCTTCAGAGCCTCCAAGACTGCGGGGGGTGTCTCAGGGGAGCGATCGTCGTGTGAAAGCGTTGGCCGATCCAAGGCATCCTCCTGCTTGGGACTCACCAAGGCTCTACTGGCCTGGCAAGTCTCCCATCGAATTTGGGCAGATGTGAGAGGCAGAGGGCAAGTCATAGAAGCCAAGTATGTCCTCCAGGGACTACCTGAGGTCCTCCTCCCGACAGCAGTCTCCCTAAAGGCTGCGGTGCCGCGCCTCGCACTCCCTCACTCTGCATACAGCAGGCGCTCACGGCTGCTTCCTGACGCAAGTTAAACGCTGTTCAGAACTTCTTCAGCTGTGTTTCCGTCTGTAAGCCTACACCTGAGGGGAGTGGGGTCTCGACTGCTGCTGTGAGCACCCCGGCCTGACGCCGCACACTCCTTCACGGCCCTGCAGGACCCCCACTGCCGAAATCAAGGGCTGTGCTCCCTCAGAGGCCCCCGCGGAGAACCCCCCCCCCGGACGGCTCCTGCTTCTGGAGGAGCGGGCACGGCGCGCCTTCCACGCGGCAGTACTGCGTCTCCACACCTCTCTGGTACCCCCGCTCCTCTGCCTCTGTCTCCTGCTTCCTCCGGCCGGGGTTACACTGGGCCACCTGGACGCTCCAGGACGCGTTTCCTGGTTCGAGGTCAGCTGATTAGCACCCTTCCTTCCCTCAGACCTTCGTCCCCTCTTGCCACAGCACGCACTTGCAGGTTCTGGGGGTTAGGACGTGGCTATCTCGGGGAGCCGTCACTCTGCCGACCACAAGAAGGGAGACAGGGAGAGGATGTCCAGCTTTCCCAGGGCCTGGGACCGTGCACACACGGCTCTGTCCAGGGCGCGGGCGGCGCAGCTCCAGAGCCCTGCACCGCCTGCCCCGTTACATCACGGGAGGGCCATGTGTGCTGGTGTTGTATCGCCAAGTGACACGTCAAGAGGACTTCCGGCGAGAAGCTGCCCTTCCAGTCAAAGCCACATCCCAGGCAACACTGCGTTATCGGGGCCTGAGAATAAGGGGGCGCAAGAACAATCCCACCACGCACCCGGATCAGTGGGCTTGCACCTGCCTGAGCCCATCTTCTGTCCCGTCCTCTCCAGGGCCGGGCTCCCCAGACACAGGGGTCAGCACCGCAGGACGCACGGGGCCTGGCCGGACCCCCTGCGGCCACTCCGGCAGCGCTGGGATCAGACCCTTCCACACTGTCCCTCGGTGTCTGCGTGAGGCCTTGTTTCCCGCGGCACGTCCCCGGTGAACGCGGACGCAGCGGCGCTCTGCTTGGGAACCCGGAGCTGCGAGGTCCCGGTACTGACCTCGCTGGTTACAGGTAAACGAGAAACAGACGGACAGACTGACCCCCTTCCCAGATCTCCCTGCTGTCAGGACGCTCTCGCCAGAAGGAAAGCCCACGCAAAAGCCCGAAAGCCACAGTCCAGAGTGTTCTGGAAGGAAGAGAGCGCTGGTGAGATGTCCCCTCCGCGTCCCAGGTTCCATGCCACAGACGTCTACGCGACACAGAAATGACATCCCGGTCACGGTGCTGACGCATTTCAGGGCGCCCAGACGGCCGCCGGAGGGTCTTAAGACCCCGGAGAAAGGGGCCGCGTACGTGCGAGGCCCCACGCGGGGGTGTGGGGGGGACACAGCGCAGAGCGCGCTCCCGTCCCTGTCCGGGTCTGCCCGCACCCCCTCTGTGGCTCGAGGAAGCGTGGCGGATCGACAGCCCAAAGCCACACACTCAGGGCAGGGCTGTGGCCGAGAGGTGCGGCGGGAGCCCCCGAGGTAGGCTCTAGGGAGGAGAAGGCCGCTGCAGAGCACCAAGCGCTCAGGCCGAGGGAGGGAGGGACGCGGCTCCCAGACACTTGCAAGTCTAGGGCTTCCTCCACCGCCCTGGGGCACCCACGCCTTCCGAGACGGGTCCAGCGAGAACGCGGAGACCGCTCGGCCTCCAGGCCACCCCCGACAGACGCGCGCCTCACCGGAGCCCCCACCGCCCAGGCTCACAGGGGAGAAGCCGGCCCACCGCGTGCCTTTCGCGGGGCCCGGAGGCCGGAACAGAGGCTCATTGAGGCTGCCGGGGAGGGGCCTGGGAGGCTGGACCGTCCTGCCCAGAGGCCTGCGGGCTGGGGCTGGGCGCTGGCTGGACATCCGTCCCAGTACCGCTCCGAAAGGGGAGAGGAAGCAGAGGCCGCAGCAGCTGCTTCCTCTTCGGGGACCCTCCCGGGACCCTGCGCTCTTGCCGGGCTTGTTCCCGACGCTGAGGAGCCGGGAGGAGCCCGCTGAGAAGAGCACACGCGTGGCCCCCAACCCGCGCCCTGGAACGACGCCGAGCACGTCCTCTGGGACAGCGGTGACAAGTGGGGCTGGTGCGCCAAGAGACCCCGGCGCCCTGGGCTCGCCCAGGCATCTGCGAGAGAGCTGGATCTGGCAGACAGGAGAGTGGCGGCGAGTCCCGGGATGCGCCACGCCTGGGGACACACAGGGCAAAGGGAAGGCACCGAGCAGGAGGGACGAAGGAGGGGCGGCACCCCTAGGGTGAGAGCGGCGGGCCAGATGGACGCGCAGCAGGATGGCAGGTGGCCTGGGTACAGAAGGAAGGAAGGTGAGGCCCGGGTCGGGGGAGGGTGGCCTGCTGCAGGTGTGACAGTGCCAGTCTGAGAGGGGAGGGCTCCCCAGGGGGAGAGGAGAGGCCCAGCAGAAGGGGCACTAAAACCGTGGTGGGGGTGGGAGGCAGGAAGGGACTGGACTCGGGGAGAGCTGCCCCAGTGAAAGGAGCAGGACTCCAGGGTTCAAAGTTGTCCCACGACAGTCAG
>PISX010034033.1:0-14450 GCA_004024625.1 Mellivora capensis
CTAGTCCCCCATGTTGCATCTCCACTTCCTCATATCAGGGATATCATATGATAGTTGTCTTTCTCTGATTGACTTATTTCACTAAGCATGATACCCTCTAGTTCCATCCACGTCGTTGCAAATGGCAAGATTTCATTTCTTTTGATGGCTGCATAGTATTCCATCGTGTATATATACCACATCTTCTTTATCCATTCATTTGTTGATGGACATCTAGATCCGAAGGGGCACGTGCACCCGAATGTTTATAGCAGCAATGTCTACAATAGCCAAACTATGGATTAAATTTTGTTTTAAATTGATTTCCAATGTGGGGGGGAAAAAAGGTTTTCTTCAAATGCCCAATGGTTCTTGACTATACATTCCTGCTAGAAAAGAGAAATTCAAGCATGCTGGAAGTCAGCTAAAGGCCTGAATGAGGCCAGCTTTTCTTTGGGGACATCCATACCCATATGGCTTTTCCTCATTTTCTAGACTGTTAATTCATTTCTTCAAACACAGTACTTCTCCCATATACTTATTTTTTTTCTCACAGTCATATATTTAGCTATGAACAAGTAAAAGACAAAGTACATAGCTGCTCCTACAAAAAGGTAAGAGAGGGAGATTCAGGATATTTTAGCTTCACTTTTCAGTCCCCACTTCTGTCAGGGGTATCAGGTCATTCCTTTAATTGCGGCACTCCCTGCACACCTTCTAGGGTTTGACTTTTCCTACTGTCTTTCTTCCATAAATGCTCTTACCTCTGTCATTTTCTGTAAATTTGTAGTAATGACTTTCTCAGTCTCTTCGTCTCAATGGTTTACATCCTCTCCCCCAACCATCACATACCTTTATTATCTTTTAAGGCGGCCTTTGGAGATGAGGGAAAATGCATGCTGATTGATCTTCCTAACCAAAAATATTATCCATATTTTTACAAATTTTTTTAATGTAAACTCTACCCCAGTGTGGGCCTCAAACTCAGGACCCCAAGATTAAGAGTCCCGTGCTAAACTGATGGAACCAGTTAGGCATGCTTTGTCCACATATTTTTAAACAGTTGCAATAGAATGCAATAGAATGCTCTCTTGGGTCCTATTTTCACTTCACCATTTAAGCATTTTCTACATTGCCATAAGTCTTTATAATTATTGTTTGTGTAGAATTTGAACACATTTTTAAAGAAGCAGTTTGTGGTGTTTTCATGATTACAGTGGTTATTATATTTTAGTTACTACCTCCTTTTCTTTACCCTTTTCTGCATCCTGCCATCATGCCATTTACTTTTCCTTGGGTAACCAGTGATAACAACATTGACAGTTTATGAAGTAGGAAATCTTAATTTTTTTCCTTTGGTCAAGCTGATTGGCTGAAAGCTATCAAGAAGGGCAATTTGACCTGGAACGGGCTGACATCATCATCAAAAAGGCAATTTCAGTTACTTATGGGTTTTCCAAGAAATCTTGTGATTTTGGCTATGAAATGCAGATGACATGTTATATCTCTTTAATGGCATCCTAGCTTGGCGTCTTCATCTTAGTTCTTAGATGGAACTGAACCATTTCTCTCTTTATAATTCCTGTTTCCCCTTTTGTTCAAATGCAGTTCCTAGAGTGGTTCTTTTGACTATGAGGATGTTTGTTTCTGACGTAATAACAACTGGAAGTCAGTTTGGGCTAGTGGGTGTTGGTAACATTTACCCATTTGCATATTAGTCACCAGAGAAAGGCAAGAAGTATGAGGGCAGTCAGTAAATGTCAAAAGAAACATTTGGGAGCTTCTTCATAGCAGTTTTAGTCAATGGAGGCCTAAACAAGAGATGGGTCTTGCAGATTAAAGATTACAAAATAGTCTCTTCTATTAAATAATTCATTTATTGTTTAACTTGTTTCCTTCAGTGAGGCAACATAAAGAATAAAAAACATAGGTTTTCAAGCAAATAAGTAAAGCTGTTTGTGCATGATGTAAATTTAAAGAGAAAATACAAGAATAAGAGTTGGGCATATATCCTGGGTAAGAACATCAGTATACAAAAATTATACAAATACCTATTTAAACAAAAAATGAAAATGCTTTTGCAAAGAGATAATGTTTACACTAATGTTGACAATATGAAGTCCCTAGGAATAAATCTGCATAACAAGAAAGATATGAAACTCCCATGGGGAACATAGTAAAGCTTTATTGTGGGACAATAAGAACTCAGAAGTGGAATGATACACCATACACATGGCTTGCAAAACTCAACTTTGCAGATGCTCAGTTTAATCAACACAGTCTCAAATTCCTGTCTCATTTTAGTGGGGAAGTGGGAATACTTGACAATAGAGTCTAAAATTATCTGGAAAGACAAAAGGCTAGTCATCAAAAATAGCAACAGTGTACTTGGATGGAGGGAAAGATAAATAGTTTGGCAAGAGTGGTCCATAGCTCCTCAGCATTGGTGGCGTTACCTAGAGGCTTCTTAGAAATACAGAATCCCGGGCACCAGCCACAGATCAACGAATTGGAATCTATTTTAATAAGATAATCCAGAAGAGTGAGAAAAAAATGGATTTTAATAAACTCATCTGGAAATTAAACTGGTAACTAAACAGGAAGAAAGGAATTATATCGAAAGGCATTGCTTGTTTTATGTGCTGCATCCATCCTTTATTCTATATAATTTATATTTACTGAGGAACATTTGAAAAATCATTGAAAAGGGATGTTTTGAATGTACATTTTCCTAGGTGCCTCTGTTATTTCATGTGCCTATAATCTATGGATCTTCTTGTTAATAAGCTTTTCTTAGGTACCCCAACTTTAGCATGTCTTTATACATTTCCAGCAACTCTCAACTCCTGCCTGTATGTCAGAACTTAATGATAGTACTGTCACTACCAATGTAGACAAGTATTGTGACTCTGTGCCCTCCATTGTGACAGTGGTTACGTTTTATTTAATTATTTTATAGGTATATTTTATATATGTTGGGGAAAAAACTCAGCTGAAGATAATAAAGAAAAGGCAGCTCTTCTACTGACCACTTGGAAGGAAATAATTTCCCACTTATTTGGGATTAGAAGACTAGCTCATTCTCAGAGTCTTCTGAAACAAAATTAGGTAAGAAATGTTTTTTTTCATATTTTGAATAATTTGTTCTCTGCCTGCTCTGTCTCCTTGAAGGCTTCTCTAATTCTTTTCCTTTGGCCTCCAAGAGAAATACAGTTAGCATTTTCCTTGAGGAAGTTACCATGCCAGCCAGCTGTCAGCCTTATGATGTACCTGATCTCCCGTGTCAGGGGAAGCACAATTCAATTTTAAACTAAGTTTTCTGCACAACAATGCAGCAAGGCTGCCAGCATCTCTTTTTATGTACCTTTCTTTGAAAATCCTGCCTTCTACCCAAGCCAGTATAGTGTTATTTTTAAATCCTTTGTGTGAGATAAAACCACCACTAACTGACTTTACTTGTCTTTAGTTAAAAATCAATGAATCGAATGAAATAATCTGTAAGTATTTCTGCTCCTCTTTCTCATTTCTAGAAAATAAAGTACCCCTGCTTGTTTAACTTATGACTTGTCTAAACATGTTGAAAGCATTGACTCTAAGGCATAACATTCAGACTCTGAAAGGGAACTCTGACAAGATCAGTCAGAAGGGAAAAGAGGAATAATTTATAAAAGGTGCTGCAGATAATGATGCCAGCCAGTTATTTTAAAATGCATCCATCTCACCTTTTAATGAATTAGATTTGTCAACAGCAAATGTTTTATGCACCACTTCTAATAAAAGTGGCATGCTCGGAATGCAGTGCTTTGAGATTGGCTTCTTCAAAGCCTTAGGAGTATCTTCAATTCAAAGATATTTTTTAAATAATAGATATTAAAAAGTATATTTAAATAATATTAAGGTTGTGACACAAACACCAAATGACAAAATTCTGGAGTTTCAAAGCAGACACTGACATGCCATCACTATATTCACACAAAAACTGCTTTTTAAATTAGGAGTGCAACAGACTCATTTGGGGATTGTGTGTCAATTTACCTTTAAATTCTCTTGTTGTTTTGGTTGATGTCACAACCTTAATGTCAGCTTTTCGAATAGGTTTCTACGTTTCCTTTGGTCTGGGGTCATTAAAAAATGCATATGATAAATCTAAGAGGCAGAAATAGGTCACACTGAAGTGGAATTCCTTGCTTCTCTGCTGTTGAAAGACAGATTATACCTGCCTCGTAAGTGGAAAAGTTAGCTCAGGCATTTTAGTAAATTTTTTTTTCCAGGAATTTGATTCAGGCCAGTATGAATTCAGGCCAGAACTGAAGTAACAAAACATGAGCTGTTGATATAATTCTGTTCACAATCTTCTTCTTGTACCTCTCATCCTAACCCATCCCATCTTGTTGTTTATCACCTCTCTAGATGTTGAAAATCACATATCCCACGCTTAATGTTTTTTTTTTACTAAAAGTACCGAGTTAAGCTTTATGGTTATTTCATTTGAGCAATCCTTTTTCAGTGTATGTGAGTATAATTAAAGCCTGCCTTAAAACTTCATGTGGCAGTCCTTTCTATAAAAACTTCTATGCAGATTTTCTAGGGGAGAGGTCAAAATCTCGTTTGTTTTTTTTTTTAAAGTAACTTGTTACAGAAAGTAAAATGTAAAGTAAAATCTGGTATGTTGTATTGTGTGTTAAAAATTTTTCTATTACCCCTCTGCTCATTAAAGGGGCAACCAGGAGCATTCTGCCCGGAAAGAGCAAAAGGAAAGAGAGAGAAGAGGAAAACAGTCATCTATTCACCCACATTCCTCTCTTTTCCTGGATTCTTAACTGTCATAATCTCACAGCTTAGGTCTGCAATGTCTATGCTGAATCTAGCTTTTTGTTTTGTTTTCTGTTTTGTTTTTGTTTTTGTTTTCTGTTTTTAAGATTTTATTTATTTGACAGAGAGAAAGAGACAGAGAGAGAGAGAGAGAGAACGAGCACGCATGCGCGCGAGCAGAGGAGAGAGGGAGAAGCAGGTTCCCTGCTGACCCTGGGATCATGACCTGAGTCGAAGGCAGATGCTTGACCGACTGAGCACCCAGGCACCCCTATGCTGAATCTAGTTTTGATTTAGAAAAATAAACATATTAGAATCTGTCCCATAGTTGTCTTTTTCATCACCTCAGTTAGAGATACAAAAGATTAAAAGAGAAGCAAATTACCCATTGATCTTTTCTTGCTGACTCAAAGATACTGACCAACCTAAAATACCACTGAAGTCTCAACTCCTCCTTGATTGAACCACCAGGTTTTTACCCTTCCTTGTTTTTAGCAGTGACTGAGCAAACATTAATCTTTCTTTTCTAGTGTACTCCACTCCATCCACTCTATTTTTCAAGCAGTTTTGAATTTTAGAAATTTTTAATAGTTTTCATTTGGGATGATGCTATGGAATGTTATCTTCACTTCTAGTCCTAACTTTACTTTTCCTACTCACTGGACCCTCCCATATCACATCATTATTAAATCATCACAATTCTGACAAGTAATATTCTTTCTAAGCCCATCTTCAACAGCAAGAGGGAATTACACTGCATTGTATAGTGGTTTGAAATGTATACATTTGTGAAGATTTGGGCTAAATCCTTTAAACTCATTGAAACTATACTAGTGCCTTTGTTTGAACAACTTTTTTTCCCCCCAGAATAACAAGTGGTCCTTTTTCTTTTTTTAAGATTTTATTTTTAAGTAATCTCTACACCCTACACTGGGGCTTGAACTCACAACCCCGAGATCAAGAGTTGCATGCTCCACCAACGGAGCCAGCCACCCACCTGTGAACAAATTTTTGAAAACATGACTATTGTTCATACTGATACTAGTTCTGATTTGGATTTGATACAAATGAAAAGTTTTAAACAAAAATGGCTGTTTCTAAATTTAGAGAAAGCTATTCAAATAAAGGAATTAGAACTCACTGTATACCTGCGATATAAAAAAGTTTTCTGGCAGAGAAACAAAATATTCTTTTTAAATATTATAGGCCAAGCCAGCTTCATGCAAATTCATTTAGAGCAGTTTCAGATTTATGTATTTAATAAAGCTAGGTAGTGGATCTAACTTATGTATTTAATGTCCTTCAGTGAACAGTGATGTTCTAGTGACTGCCTGGGAAAGAATGATGAAATTTTATTTAGTGTTTCTGCTGTATCAGTCCGTTCTACAAATGACTTTCTAATGGGTTGCAGTATATGCTTTTAATAGTTTTCTGTAATATTTATTGAGTGCTTTCTATATGCCGGCAACTATTTTACATATTACCTATGGATTATCTCATGTAATCCCCATAACAATACTTTAATGACCTTGCTATTTTACAGATGTAGTAGAGGCTCACAAGAAGGTTGCAAAACTAGTAAGTAATGCAGCTCAAAGTCACATACCAGCAGGGTGACTCCAAAGCTTGCATACTAAATCCTCACTACTCAAAATGTGGTCCTTGGGCCACAGGGACCCATTACCTGGAACTTGTTAGAAATGGAAAATCTCAAGCTCGAGCTTGGTTCTAAACCATTATGCTTTCCTGCCCTTATATACGGAATGAATTTTTTAAAAACTTGTTTCTATTTTTTTCTGCAGTGTAATGCTGAATTGTCATCTTTATACTATTTTGGGTATTCCTATCATATATAAAGTATATTATAATGAAATCTGATAAGTAAATATGAGCAGGGATCCTATGTAGACCCAAGTTACCTTAAAATCAATTGTGTAAAGAATAGGAGGGGCACCTGGGTGGCTCATTCCGTTAGGCATGCAACTTTTGAGTTTAGCTCAGGTCATGATCCCACAGTGTGAGGTGGAAACCCATGTCAGGCTCCAGCTGGGCGTGAAGCCTGCTTAAGATTCTCTTTCTTTGTCTCTTGGAAGAAAGAAAGAGAGAGAGAGAGAGAGAGAGAGAGAGAGTGCGAAAGAGAAAGAAAAAAAGCAAGTGGGGTGGGAAACCTTCCAGAGTGTAAACAACAGGAAGTCTTTCTCTCCACAAAGCAGCTAACTTCTTCAAGGGCTGAGACTTTCCTAAATTACCCTGTAGCACAGTGAGTACGAACCCTAGAGACTGGCTGCCTATTTTAGCTCCTATTTCTAGTTTTTGGGACCTCAGGAAAGTTAAACAGCTCTCTGTACCTCAGCTTCATCACTGGGGAAATTAGGTCTACATGATACTTACTACACAGGATTACTGCCAAGATGAAATGAGTAAGCCATGCAAAGGATCTAGAACAGAGTCTAATATGAGGCAAGTGAATAAATGTTAGCTTCTATGCTTTATTGTTGTTAGCTATCATTTCCATCTTAGAATAGATTCATATCTCATACTTCTTGGTTATCAATTGGTAAAAAATTGGCAAATATTCTTGTTAGCAGAACTCACCACATATAGGGGTATCTTTGCTGTTAAGAGTCCAAACCATAAACTTCAGTATTTGTGTTTTTCTGAAAAATGTCTCACTGAGGCATTTCCTTGCCTGTGAGTACTGCTAAATGCCACTTGATTGTGGTACTTAACCAGTTAAGTCCAGTGAAATCAATTCAAAATTAAAATGAATGTGTTAACATATTGAATTTTTAAATATATGTGCTTTTAAACTGAATAAAGATAATGAGGATTATAAGCCCATTGGGCTAGCCACTTGCATAAGTAAATCAGAAAAATTAAGTGGATAAAGAATGTTTGTTTAAAGACTGAGTGCTCCAGTAGCTTCTTTGTTTCCTTCTGGATGCACGTAATTCTGAAATTAATCATTGTAGTCTTTAGGGGAAGTACTTAGTTAACTTTTCAAGAATATATCTAATGTGTGAAGTGAGATTGCATGTTCCTGGAAAGTAAGTGCCATTTTGAAAGCTTATTTGTGAAAGGCACTGAGATAAAAATAGTTGGTGAAAAGAATGCCCTGAGAAACTTTTAAATTGCCAATTCCAAGACCCACACGTAGAGAGTTCTTTTCACCAGGCCTGGGATGAGGCCCAGGTATTTGAATTTCTAACAGTGGGTAGGGTAGTTCTGCTTCAATTAGTCTTGGAGTAGACTTTGAGAAACACTGCAGTAAAGACAAAGACATGAATTTGATGCAGTTTTTTTCCATTTTCTTTATCTTCCTTGGTCTTTCTCCCTACTCTCTGTTAGTGGTCCCATTCCAGTCCCTAAAAAAAAAAATTTTTTTTTTTACCCTTTCTCAAAAACCTCTCTTCCAGATTTATTAGTCATGTCTTTGCAGATGGTTCTACATAATGATCACAGGGGTCTCTTTTTAATCTAAATAATTTAAGCCAAAATGCAGGTGCTTAAATCAATTTAGAGGCTGTGGGTGCATTAAAAAATAAAGAAGAAAGAAAAAAGTGTAGAGTAGAGTAGGAAATAGCAAAACAAGCATTAAGGGTAAGCAATGTTTCATGAAACTTTGAAGATAGATGTGTACACACATACATGAGATTAGAATGCACTTTTTAACCATGGGTCATAGTCTAAAAATTTTGAAAGATACTGTCTGAATCCTGGGCCTTTGAACTTCAGTGTGACATTAGGAGCTAATATGTTTTCTCATGCATTTCCCTTATATATTGCCTCCATCTCTATTCCAGACATTTCCATTTGTATAATACACTCAAAATCATCTGTGTAAAACTGCATTTGCCATGCCGTTCTATCACCATTTAACTCCTATATTTAAAAAAAAAATCTATTCATAACTGTCACCCAGATGAAACTTTCAGAATTTCCTTTATAATAATTAGCTCTTTTTACATAAACTGTCATGTAGCCTCATCTCACTACCCTGTTCTGTCCTTAGGCCCTAACCAGCAAAAAAGTTTATGGGGACTGTACTAGTAACCCACTCCTCAGCTAGCTTCTATAAGGCTAACGTGGACATGCACTGAATGATATCTCTAACAGCCTCAGCAAGACTGTTGGGAGCCTCTGACCACAAGCATGCCCTGCTCTGTATGATGCCCATCTCACTTTCTTAGCCACTGTCGTAATTGGTCTTTTCCTCCACTGAGTTTTATTGCCCAGGAAGACCCCACACCTTGGCTTCACTCTTTGCCAGCTTCTAATGACACATCCACAAGTTACCTTTCTCTTAGAGTGACTTTATAATTTTCAAGTTGTCCTATTTGGTTTCTCTGATCACTTGGGTTTAAAATCAAAGCTTATTTATACCTGGGACTTGAAACACCTGCCTGGTTTTCTTTCAGCTATAATTGCCTTCTTCATTCAATAATCCCTAGCTATGTATATTCTGGAAAGTCATTTCAAAAGCCGTCTTTCCTTTTCTTGTGGCTCATTCTCTTCCTATTCATCATCACCTTCATGTGGATTAATTCGCTGTCCTGATTGATCTTCCTACCTCTGTTATCTCAAACCTTCTTAACACTCCATTTGAAAAAGACTTTTACAACATTAGTTAGTATTGCCTTAGTAAAACAAATACAAAAATCAAAAACTCTGACTCACTGTTTTGAATAGGATAAAATTCAAATATTTTCTTTCTAGAGGGAAAAAAGGCTTTAGCATACCTCTTCAGTTTTTTGTTTGTTTGTTTTAAATAATCCATAGCATACCTCTTCCATTTTTTGTTTGTTTGTTTTAAATAAGCTCTAAGCCCAACATTATGCTTGAATTCATAACCTTGAGATCAAGAGTTGCATGCTGTATGGACTGAGCCAGCCGAGTGCCCCATACGTCTTCAGTTTTATCTTTCACTATTTTCATCCATGAGTTTTCTGCTCTGCCTCCCTCAAATAATCCCATTCATGTTCTAGAGATGTTCTCATCATTTTCCTTACCATGGTCCGCCGTTGGTGGTTGTTCATAAACCTGGAGCTGGTAGCTGTGGCTGGGGTTTAAGAGTGGGATCCCGATGCATACAAAGAAATCTCGACATGTAGATGTAATTGTATACTGATAATAAGCAACTTAGTAAGAGCCCAGGTTGTGAAGAGGACAGACATAAGCAGGAGCCAAACTCATTATTCACTTCTCACGTTACTATCCGGCCGAGGCTTCCCATGTCCTTTCTTCACTACTTGTTGGATCATTCCCAGAATAGCAGAGGGCTTGAACCTACGTAGAATGAGAGATTAAATGTCTTCAACTGTGGGGCCTGTGAAACTATGAATTTTGGAGGTCTCTGGGCTCCTCCCTTTAGGAATGCTTTCATCTTCCTTTTTCTGGGTGGCTTGCTGTCTCGATTTCCTCTGCCTTGAAGGAAGTTCCCATTGCAGGATTCTAGGTCATTCATTACTTGTACCACTCAGTGGATACTAAATTAGTTGAGGTCTTAAAATATTTTTTGTATTTTTTATATTTGTTTTTGCCTTTTGTGTAAAAATTAAGACATGTTCATTATACTAAGTTCAAATAAATATAGGAAGTTATTAAGAGTAAAAATTTCCTTTTTTCCTGTGCCATTTTAGTTCCACTGCCCACAGATTAGCACTAATAGTTTGTTAAATTTCCTTCCTGATATTTTGGGTTGGTTTGTTTGTTTCAAAAATATTTTACTGTATCATGGTGTGTATATAGTTCTATAACTTATTTTTTTAATGAAATAATACAGCTCTCTGGAAATATTTTCATGTCATGCCATACAGAGCAAGATTACCATTTTTATGTATACATGAGGTCCATTTTATTTATGTTATATTTTTATTTGAAATATCATGTATTCTGATATCATATCATATATCCAGTTTGCCCAAGATACTATCATTTTCTGCCTTTTGTCATATTTCATCTGGCATAGCATTTCTCTCAGATTTATCATTTTTTAATTTTTATTTTTTAAAGATTTTATTTATTTGAGAGAGAGAGAGAGCATGAGTGAGCAACAGCGGGGGAAGAGAGAGGGAGAAGCAGACTCCTCACTGAGGAGGGAGCCTGATGAGGGGCTCATTCCCAGGATCCTGGGATCATGACCTGAACCAAAGACAGATGCTTAGCCACTGGGCCACTCAGGTGCCCCTCAGATTTTTCATTTTTGAATGAAGTCTTACTTAATAGTTGCATGTCATTAAACCAAGCTTAGGTTTAGGAAGACCTTCATTTTGTACTTCTACATTCTGACATCATGTCGTATTTGAGATGCCAGTGTAATAAACAGAATTCTCACTTTAACATATGGTTAAATTGGCAATAGCCCATTTCCCTTTTCCAGATCCATTCCGGAAGTAATAATAACTAACACATCTTTTTCAAGGGCAGTAGGAGTGTGTTTGTTGATAAAGTGAGTGTGCTCTGGCATGAGCACTTAGGTACAGCTAACTTTTCCAGGTCTTGGGTGATGCTGTTGGCAGAAGTATTCGATGCTGCTACCTCTGCTCACCACTTAATGTGTCAGCCATTTGTTCTATGCCTGTGCCCTTGCCTTTGGCCTGCACAATGTTTCCCAGCCTTTGTTCAGTCTTGCCATAGAGTAAATGCAGTCTAAACTCTATTACTATGAGGTCTTTATCATGTATTGTAAATCTACAACTACTTGTTTATTGTTGGGTAACACACACACACAAAGCACTGAATTTCCTTTGACTTGCTGAAATGAATTAATGTGTAACTCACACAGTGGGGCTATAATAACATCATTGATCACATGAAAATAAGATGTCTATCTGTTGAAGAATCAACATCTCTTGCACAGTCATATTTTAAGATTGAGCCTGAAAAAGCTACCTTTAATACTTAGGTGCAAAGGTACGTTCGTGTACCACTCTGTGAAACTTTACTTTTCACTTAGATTGGTGGCTGTTCTAAATTAAATTCTCTCATTTGCAATTATGAATTTTCTTGTTCATATATAAAAGGTGAATCAATAGCTGTTAATGTATTGGCTCCATTAATAGAACTTTATCAACAGTTAGATAATGCCAGTTTTACATCAGTATCCTTGGATACTTCTAATAAAAAAGGAATTAATTCCAATAATGGTTCAAGTTTCATGTCTAATTCATGGAATCAGTGTAAAGCATTTAGAAGTTTATTTTGTAAAAGATGAGCTACTTGGCATTATTATGGATACTATTATAAATTGAATTCCAAACTGCAGTATGACAAATTTTTTAGTCTTGATGATATTGAAAATATCTTGTGATGGAACATAATATCATAATAATTTTTAAATAGAACCTATGAAGAGAATTACATTTGAAATATGTTGTGATGACATGATAATTTGTAATTACACCCCCCAAATCTGCAAAATCCACCAATCTAAATAGGAGATGTGCTTGTCAAAAAGTATAAATATTTATATGAACATAAGATTTATATGTACATAAGATTTATATGTACATAAGATAACCAGCCTTAACTTTTTATGATTAGACTGCTTTTGAAGAAAACAGAAATAACTTAAGCATGGTAGTATATACTTTTTCTTTTTGGATTTTAGGAATGCTTGAAACGTTGAAGAATTACTGTACTTTAAAATTGACTTTAAGTACCTATTATGATACTAAATATTCTTTTTTTTAAGGATTTTATTTATTTATTTATTTATTTGAGAGAGAGAGAGCATGAGACAGTATGCACAGGCAGGGGAAAGGGCAGAAGGAGAGGGAGAAGCAGACTCCCCATGAGTAGGAAGCCCAACATGGGGCTCCATCCTGGGACCTTGGGATCATGACCTGAGCCAAAGACAGACACTTAACCAACTGAGCCACTCAGGTGCCCAGTATTAAATACTCTTGTAAAATTATTCTCAGTTTTTTTGTGTGTAACTGTCTTCAGAATTGGTTAGAAATCTTTAATGAAAGTGTTGAACAAATGGTGGGCCAAAAATAAAAATCATTTTATGTGAAGCATTTAGGGAATTGTTGAAAACAAAGCTCACATATAGGAAGACCTTGAAATGTATCCCCATGAAATTAAAGGAGCAACTGAACAAATTAAATGATGAGAACTTAAATGATGTACAAGATTTATTTATTTTTCTTTTATTTTTTTTAAGATTTTTATTTTTTTTTTAAAGATTTTATTTATTTATTTGACAGATCACAAGTGGGCAGAGAGGCAGGCAGAGAGTGAGAAGGAAGCAGGCTCCCCATTGAGCAGAGAGCCCGATGTGGGGCTCGATCCCAGGACCCTGGGATCGTGACCTGAGCCAAAGGCAGAGGCTTAACCCACTGAGCCACCCAGACGCCCCTAAAGATTTTTATTTGTTTATTTGACAGAGAGAGAGGGAACATAAGCATGTTGAGTGGGAGAGGAAGAAGCAGTCTTCCCGCTGGCCTGGGAGCCCAGTGCCGGCCTGAGCCCGCATGACCTGAGCCAAAGGCAGAGGCTTAACGACTGAGCCACCCAGATGCCCCATGTACAAGATTTAGTTGTAGAATTCCGTAATTATGTTTTGAAATGCATAGACTTATGAGAAAAATCTTTTCATGGAGCTTACATTTTAAAAAATTGTTTAAATTGATATTCTAGTTCAGAGTAAAGTTGAACTGGGAAGTCATATAATTCTGCAGCATCTAAATTTAGCAAAACATTAAAAATTAACCATAAATATTTGATGAGTTTTTTTTTCAATTTCAGAAATTTAATTTATAGGTATTTGAGTTTTTTTTTTTTAATTATTGGTCCAAAAAAGGCACTCTGCATGGAGACAAAAAAACCAAAAACTAGCACTTTTAAGAAAGCTTAGGTTAAATACTCATATACTTTATTATTAAAAATTAAAATTGAGGATATTCTTCATTTAGCAAAATTTGCTGTGAACTTAATAAATTTACCAGGTAACTTAACACCTGAGGAAGATGATATAGGTGTCAGCAATCTAAAATTTACTTGCCCTTGGGGTGCCTGGGTGGCTCAGTTGGTTAAGCAGCCAACTCTTAGTTTTGGCTAGGTCATGATCTTGGTGTCCTGAGATTGAGCCCGTGTGGGGTTCTGCACTCTGTGGGGAGTCTGCTTAAGGATTTTCTCTCTCTCCCCTGCCCCTCCCCTCACTTGCCTGCTCGTGCTCTCTTGCTCTCTCTCTCAAATAAATCTTTAAAAAAAAAAAAAAAAGTCAGTGTTACCATAAAAAAATGAGAATTACTAACCCTGAAGTGCAATTTGGAAAAATATAAAAATAATATAATCATAAAAAGTACTTTCCTCAGAAAAATATCTTTGACAGATACAACTAAGAAATTGTTTAAAGTGTATGAAAATGAGGGATGCCTGGGTAGCTCAGTCAACTAAGCACCCAATTCTTGATTTCCACTCAGGTTATGATATTATGATCTCAGGCTAATGAGAGCAAAACCCAAGTCCGGCTCCTTGCTCAGCCGAGTCTGCTTGAGATTGTCTCTCTCTCCCTCTCTCCCCTCCCCCCTAGCATGTGTGCTCACTCTCTCTCTCTTTCTCTAAAGTAAATAAATATTTTTTAAAAGTATATGAAAATGAATCTGTGTATACTTTTAATATTGAAAGAATATAGGCTTTTTACTTTAGTGAGC
>PISX010034034.1:0-14431 GCA_004024625.1 Mellivora capensis
CAAAAGCTTTTGCACAGCAAAGGAAACAGTCAACAAAACCAAAAGACAACTGACAGAATGGGAGAAGATATTTGCAAACGACATATCAGATAAAGGGCTAGTGTCCAAAATCTATAAAGAATTTATCAAACTCAACACCCAAAGAACAAATAATCCAATCAAGAAATGGGCAGAGGACATGAACAGACATTTCTGCAAAAAAGACATCCAGATGGCCAACAAACACATGAAAAAGTGCTCCACATCACTCGGCATCAGGGAAATACAAATTAAAACCACAATGAGATATCACCTCACACCAGTTGGAAATGGCAGTCTTTTAAGTTATTTGATAACAAACTTTTTTTAAAGATTTTATTTATTTGAGAGAGAGAGATAGAGGGAGAGAGAGAATGAGCAAAGGGGAGAGGGAGAAGCAAGCTCCCCACTGAGCAGGGAGACAATGTGGGGCTCCATCCCAGGACCCTGGGATCATGACCTGAACTGAAGGCAGACACTTCACTGACTGAGCCACCCAGGTGCTCCTTAGAATACCTGATAAGTAAACCTGAGCAGCATTCTCAAGTTCTGAACACATTCCTACAAAATCTAAAGAGGTTCTACATAACTTTTTTTTTATATAAGAAGTATAAAGTATAGAAATCTATCATTATCTTAAACAGATAAATTATGTTAGGGCATTTCCAGAATTCTGGAACTCTAACAACTTTACCACCAGAGCAATCTTATGGATTTTCCAGTTTATCTTCCATTGTGTGATATACAATTCTGGCAGGGTCATTTATTTCTGAGGTTCCCCTTAACCCTTTCTGCTTTTTGGCCATACCCAGCAAGTCAGGGAACTAATGCTGCACTGCCATCTGAGTATTCTTTCCACTGAAGCAGGAGGTGGGGAAATAATGATCACAAGAATTTATTGGAACCATTGAACAACCTGTGAAATAAATTTTGACCCCCAAAAATCAAGCTGATAGAAACATAAAGCAGATTGGTGGATGCCAGAAGTGGTGGTGGGGAAGTTGGTCAAAGGGTACAAACATCCACTTATAAAATGAAAACATACTGGAGAGCTAACAAACAGCAAGGTGACTATAGTTAACAATACTGTGTTGTATATTTTAAAGTTGCTAAGAGAGTAGATACTCAAACTTTTACCACATACAAAAGATTGTAACTATGTGAGATGACAATTGTATTAACCTACCTATTGGGATCATCATTTTGTAATATATACATACTGAAGTCATTACATTATGTATCTTAAACTTATACAATGTTTTATGTCAATTATACCTCAAGCTGCGTATTTGTTAAATAGGCAATAAAAATGTTATTGTCCATGTTGCTCCTGGGAACACTAAGATATAAGAGAAATTATGATCATCACTGTGAGTCATGATACCCAAAGTGCCACACTCTGGCCTTCTGCTTATTACACTAATTATGACTATCTTACTTTGGAAGGTTACATGTGGATGCTTCTGCCCCTGCTATTCTAAATTCCACTGATTCTGGAAAGCCCAATTTCTCGGGAGATCCTTCCACTGTCAGTCCTGGCCATCCTAGAGCAGGCCATCAAGCTTGCTAAGATCTTGCAGCCCCTCGAGTACTGCATTTCTTTCCACCCTGATGATGGAAGTATCACAGATTCTAGGTGTGACCTAATTCATTGAAAATGTACAAGTCTCTGAGCGTGATGATCCCTTGTCAACCCTATGTCAGGACAGTATTAGCAACTCTGCTCTAGATACTCCAGGCTTTTGTGTCCAACTTTCAAAAATCCATCCTTATCAGTCTACAAATTGAGTATCTCTACATCAATACATTTCTCCTTTTCAACCTTACAGTCTGATCCTCTCCTCTCAGACTAACATCTCAGACTAACACTCTCACATATATTATTTTCTCTGCTTTTCACCAATATTAAACAGTTTTGCATATCCTTGTGATTTCTTCCTGAGTCAGGGATTGTACTCCCCTGATCAGGCTATTCTAATGGTAATTTAACACGATATCAATAAAAAGTAATGGAGGCTGGAACTTGAGAAAAAATAGGCATGATTTTGGGAGGCATCTGCCTGCAATAAAGTCATTGTCCAAACTCCAAGCAAGGAGAAATTATATTGCTTTAGCTAGGAGAATAGGGCTGCTTCTTCTTCTAAAGGTTTTAGAAGACTCTGAGAGTTCCAATTTCCCAAATATATCCACCAAACATGTATAAAATTACATTTTTTTCCTATCAGGGCCGTTTGATAGGAGACATCTTGTAGCTATGAATTATTTCTCTTTTTGCAGCTTTGCCACTTTTGCAAATGGATCCTAGGCTTGGTTCTCAGCACAGTGGATCCTGCCTCTATGAAGCATGCAGTCCCACTGCATGTGAACAAGTTCCCACCAACCTACTTGCAAAGGAAAGTAAGCTCCTTATTGTAATCAAACCAGTGAGCAATCTAGCTCTAAATTACATCCTAAGTGTCTGCTTTCTACTCTTTTAGACTGAGTTCAGAAAGGAGTGTCCATGTTAAAGGTTGCTACCACCTCTTAAGGAATACAACCTTGAGGTGCAATAGTAAAGATGAAATGAATAAAGTGGAGAATTAGGGAGAGCCAATATAAGACATGTTGAGTTAGATACCACTGAGTATCTTATTGGATATGACAGCAACATCCTGCCAGAAGTTTTTTGATTGCATCACAGACAACTCATCCATCAGGAGAGAGGCACATTTGTTCACCAGCCCATATCGCACATTAGGCATGAACTATCTACAAGTGCAGATCATTTATGCATAGAATAAATCCTCAAATGTTCCACATTTCAAAAGCAAAAGGAAAACTTCAGGTGGGAGGCCAGAGAAAGATAGTGTCAGTTTGACACATGCAGTTGGTCTTGGCCATTCATGGATGAAAAGAGAGACAAGTCAGGTTGGGTGGGTCTTTAAGGGCCTCTAGGCGATGTCTACTGCAAACCATTAGCAGGGATGTATCTGTATCTTAAAAATATATTCAACACAGACACTTCCACCACTTCCTGACACCTCTCTTTGGCCTGCATCACCTGCAGACTCCTCCCAGTCTCCATTTCCATTGTTGCCTCCCATTTAGACTACCTAATGCGAGTACCCTCATCAGATCATGTCATTTTCCTGCTCAAAGCATACATATAAAAAAAACATACTCACACAAAAAATAGAAAATAAACTGGGATAAAATAAAATAGTAATGTTGGTTGTTTCTCAGAGATAAATAATGGATGTAATTTTTCTATATGATTTATTATCTATTATAAATGCCCTAGTATATGGATGCTACTTTTTAACTCAGAAATCAATAAAATAATTTAAAACAGTACAAATATTTCATTGCCAAAACTGAAGATGTAATATTATCAGTAGTCTAATGTAAGGAAATATTTTTTTGCTTTAATTAAAAAAGGACCCAAAGAAACATTTATTCTATCTCTTCCTACTTTACACGACAAGAAGAGTACTTTCTGTATCTTCTCTCTCACACACATGTACAGTGACAAGAGAATCTAACAATGGCACTAGGAAGATGAGTGGGCTTTCAGCTTTGACCCTCCTCCTGGTCTATACCAGGCTTTACAAAACCAAGGGATGGAAGATATGCAGCCACAAACCTGACTAGGAGTTTTCAGTGTCATTCAAAATGAGGACTAACAATCACTCTAGATGACTGGAAATATACCAGGACAATTATGCATTTTGGAATTTACTGGGTCAAGAGCAACAAAATATATCTTCTTCTGCATTTGTATAAATTGTCATGAATACAAATTTTCTTTCAATTAATTTGGGGAAGAAAGTTAATTTCATGATTACAACAATGGATTATTTTCTATTTAATACTATAGTGAAATGCCTTCTTGGAAAATTGTTTTAGATATTTAATCAAATAGTCAATTTATTTGAAAATTACAAATGGAAATCATTACCACCACCATCATCATTATCATTATCATTCTGGACCAGTTATTTGCCAAGGAATGTGATATATTCTTTATAAAAAATAACAACAACTTTACTTTTTAGAGCTGTCTCAGGTGCACAGCAAAACTGAAGAGAAGATACAGAAATTCCTTACATACACCCTACCCCCACATATGTACAACCACATATGTACAACTATCAATATCCCTCACCAGGTGGTACATTTGTTAATTGATGAACCTACATTGACCCATCATTATCATCTAGAGTTCATAGTTCATGTTAGGGCTCACACTTCTAGAACTTACATTCTGTAAGTTCAGACAAGTGTATAATGACATGTATCATACAGAATACTTTTACTGTTCTAATAATTCTCTGTGCTCTGGATACTTACCCCCTCAAGCCCTGACAACCACTGATCTTTTTTACTATCTCTATAATTTTGCCTTTTCCAGAATGTCATTAGAGTGGATATCAGACAGCCTTTCAGACTAGCTTCTTTCACTTAGAAATGTGAATTTAAGGCTCCTCCGTGTCTTTTCATGGTTTAATAGCTAGTTTCTTTTTAGTGCTGAACAATATTCCATTGCCTGGATATACCAAAGTTTATTTGTCTATTCACCTAGTGAAAGGCATCATTGTTTTTTCTAAGTTTGGGTAACTATGAATAAAGCTTCTATAAATATTCATGTACAGGTTTTTGTGTAGACCAAATTTTCAACTCCTTTGAGCAATTAACAAGGATTGTGATTGCTGAATCAGGTGATAAGAATATGTATAGTTTTGTAAGAAGCTGTCAAACTGTCTCCAAGGTGGCTGCACCACTTTGCCTTCTCATCAGCAATGAATGAGAGTTCCTGTGGCCCCATAAACTCACCAGCATCTGTTGTTGTTAATATTCTGGATTTTGGCTATTATAATAGGTGTGTAGTTGTATTTCATTATTGTTAATATGCATTTCCCCGAAGACATATGATGTTGAACATCTTTTCATATGCTTATTTGCCATCCATATGTCTTCCTTGCTGAGGTGTCTATTTAGGTCTTTGACTACTTTTAATTGACTTGTGTGTTTTCTTATTGATGAACTTTAAGAATTCTTTGTATATTTTGGATAATAGTTCCTTATCAAATGATACATACTTCTCATGAGTGACCTTAGTCCTTGGACTACACATCATGAACTATATGAAATTTTTTTATCCATTTTATGTTATTAGTATTACAACATAGAGAGGTTAAGTTATTGTCAAAGCCATTAAGCTACTCTATTGATTTGCTTTAGGAAGCAAAGTCAAGGCACAGAAGTACAAGAGAATTTTCAGGAGCTGTGAAACATCTGTGGAAAATACATGAAGAGGGATCAAGAACAGGCAGGGAGGGCCTTTGAGATATGGTACAGGTCTGACACATTGGAAGGAGTTTCAGACTGCAAAATACCTTCCAGAAACCCTCAGCCAGTCTGGCAGGAGGCTCTGGAGCCGAGATTCCCCTGGTAGCCCATCATACTGGGTCATTGGTTAGAAGGTGTCAAGGAGAAATTTAAGTTAGGTGTTAGGAATCAAAAATGCCATATTAAACAAACAGAATAGATCCCATCCGCAATCAAAGAGTCCAAAGCTGGATTAAATCGGCCTATGTATAAATCAGCATTTTATGTACATTCCAGACATTACATACTCTTCTGTTTATTCTCATCATTGTGTATGTGGTTGTATGTCTGTTATTATGAATTGGGCTGATAAGAACATTTGTATATATAATTTTTGCTAAACAAATATAAGCACATCTGTTGGAAGTATACCTCAGAGTAGAATTGCTTCTGGAGTTTGCATTTGCTTAGCTATAATAGACAGTGGTGAATAACATGCCAGAATATTATATAAATTTGCGCCTCCCACCAGCAATGTATGACACAAAATTTCCATATTTTCACCAATACTCGGTACTGTCAATCTATTTTCTTCAATGTCTCTGGTAGATTTAATATTTTCTCATTTTTATTTTAATTTGCATGTTCCTATGAACTAAAGTAATAAGTTTGAGAACTTTATATTTATTGCTATTTGAATATCATGTATTTTGATGTGCCTCTTTAGGTCCCCTTTTTTTATTGATTTGCCTGTTTTTGTCATTGTCTGCAGGAAAATATAAACACTTATTTAACCCATTGTCAGATAAATGTACTCACAAATACATACTGTAATTTGCATTTCCCCTAGTTATTAGTACATTTTCATGAAAAGATGTTCTTAATTTTAATACATCCCTTTTAGTATATTTTTTTAAAAGCCTCTATGGATTGTGCCATCTTTTTTTTTTTTAAGTTCTAAATTTTTTTTTATTTTTTTATTTATTTTCAGCATAACAGTGGATTGTGCTATCTTAAGAAACTTTTGCTTTTTTTTTTTAAATCTTTTTTTTAAAGATTTTATTTATTTATTTGACAGAGAGAGAGAGATCACAAGTGGCAGAGAGGCAGGCAGAGACAGAGAGGAGGAAGCAGGCTCCCTGTTGAGCAGAGAGCCCGATGCGGGGCTCGATCCCAGAACCCTGGGATCATGACCTGAGCGGAAGGCAGAGGCTTTAACCCACTGAGCCACCCAGGCGCCCAAGAAACTTTTGCTTTTTAAAAAAAAAAAAAAAAGCTTTTTCCTACTCCAAGGTCAGGAAGGTTTGCCTACATTAATGTCTAGAAACTTTATGTTTTGCTGATCACATTTATCTATAACCTGTCTGGATTGATCCTTATGCTATAGTTTGAGGTAGTTGTCAGGAATCATTTCTTTAGATTTGAACATTCAAGTGACTGAACATCATTTATTGTAATGATCATCTTTTCCAAATCCAAGGCAAGGTCAACTGTCTTAAAAATCAGGCAGTTAGGGATCCAGCCCCCAAGATGGCGGAGAAGTAGCAGCTGAGACGACATCAGGTAGCAGGAGATCAGCTAGATAGCTTATCAAACCATTGCGAACACCTACAAATCCAACGGGAGATCAAAGAGAGGAAGAACAGCAAATCTGGAAACAGAAAATCGGCCACTTTCTGGAAGCATCAGGAATTAGTAATCTATATGAACTATGTCTGTACAGCATAGTGATGTGAACCACATTTAGATCAGTGTTTCTCAAACTTTTTTGACCACAATCGAAGTAAAAAATACATTTCACATCATAATGTAAATGCACTTATATACAACTTTATACATAAGTATAAAACTGAAATTTAAGTTCCACCAAATAAACTTTACCCATAGTAAAAAAAAAAAAAAAAAAAAATCAGGCAGTTATACATGTGTGTGTTTCATGATTCACTATTATGTTCTACTAATTATTTTTGCTTGCATCAATACCAAGCTGCTTCCTTTATCTATAAATTTATAATGCATTTTGATAACAGGTTTCATAAGTTCTTCATATTTTTCTTCTTCTTTAAGGAATAGCTTGCCAATATCTACAAAATAAATATTCATTATTGTAACTGAAATTTAACAAAGTATATTAATCAACTGGGGTTGAATTAACATCTTTATAATATTGTGACTTCCAAATTACTAATATGATATATTCCTACATTTATTAAAATACATATGGCTTCTTTAATATTTTGTAGTTTCTAGTTTAGATCCTTATATATCTGTTATTGTATTGATTCCTTGGTATTTAATGATTTTGATGCACTGCAAACTGAATAACTGTTTTTAAATTTTAATTTCCCATTTCTTGGTTTCCAGTTTATGGAATATAATTTCTTTTTTTATGAAGCATGTGCTGTGATCTTGATACTATTATTTTTAAGTTTTAATAATTTACCTCTAGACTCATTTAGATTGCTTCATTTATAATTTTATTTTGATTACTGGTTACTTTTTAATGTTACCACCAGTGTATTCTAGGTTAAATCCTACTAGATTGTGACGTGTTTTACTCTGTATAGATTTACTCTTTATAGTCAATTTACTAATTTTTTTCATCAATTATTGGGAAAGAGATTAGCTAGTGATCTTTCCTTTTTATAAATACTTGTGATATATTATGAATTGTTTCCTTTTACTTTTCAATATAATATTAGTTATATATTTTACTTACACATTTGGTAGATTTATCAGTGAATTTTCTCTGTAGGAAGGATTTTAATAATAGATTAAATTTCTTTAATGAATGTTGAACTATTTAAATTTTCTCTTTCTCCTTCTGTAAATCTTATTGTTTTCCTCCTAAAGGTAGGGAAAGCCTTATCTAAATATTCAGACTGACTGGCAGAAAATTGTTCATAATATATTTTTAGTGCATGTAGAATCTTGTAGTTTAAGTACCTGACATCAAGCTCTTGATTGCCAAGGCATCTATCTCAAAAGACATCCATTTTGAGTCAATGTGTTGCCAGCTGTGTGCACAGCCACAAGCAAACATCCAGATCAGGAAGCAGCCCACCCTCCCAGCTTCATGAAGTTGCCCCCTGGAGACACAGATGGCATGAGTGACCCTACCTCCACTCTGCCATGATGTCTCGGAATTCTCACTCTCATGCTTCTAATTAGCTAAACAGGAGGGCACCCATGAAGCCCCAATACCCCACCCCTGGATCCTGGCCCAGGTCTGTTTTCTCTCTATCTGCAGACTTGCTGTGCAACTCTCAGGCATGCCCTCCACCCTGTAGTACCTGTGATAGATCCCTGATGATGTTTGCTGCAGTGCATTTTACAGTCGGAGTAAGAGCCACAATGCTGGCGCTGCTGAGGGAGGACTGGCCCAGAGGATATAGCAGGCCTACAGTGTCTTCTTTTTCCCTAACAGTAATGTGGATTTCTTTCCTTTTTCGCTCATCAGTCTTACTAGAGGTTTATTCATTTTGTTAATCTTGTAAAATAATAAATTTAGGCCTTGTTTGGTTTTATCTATTTAATGGGTTTTTCCCAATTCTTCTTCTAGTAACATCTACTCATTTGTATTATTTTATTTTGAGGAGTTGATTTGCTGTTCTTTTCTAGATTCTTAAGATAAAACATTAAATCAATGATATTCAGGTTTTCTTCATACACATTTATTTTCTTTCTAACAGTTACATATTTCCATATTAGCTATGATTTAGTTATACCTGGTAAGTGTTGACATGTCCTATTGACATTATCATTCAGTTCAATATGATATATATTTTCTTATATGCCTTCCTCTTTATCCTACTGACCCATGCTTTCTTCATTTTATATTGTCAAAATTAAGCCCTGGAACTAACTCTTAGCACATCTGCCTGAAGCTAGCTCATTTCTATTACACTGAAGTTAGGAGACATGTTGTTTGAGAGTATCAATAAATTCTTCTCAGATACCCATGAAAATCCTCATCCATATCACACTAGTCAGTGAAATAAATAAAAGGGAAAGTGTTTCAAAAGAGAGATGTAAATAATTATTACACCATTAGTGCACAGCTACAAAACATTTTTGTTTTCTTTTACAGGATTAAGAACTAAGCATTTCATAACATTTGGCTGTATAAATTCTTGCTTGTTATTTCATAATTTAGAGTCATCAGAAGCCTTTACAGTGCTAGTTTTCTGACAGACACTACTGCTGATGTGAATTTATGTGCTCCATAACATACTGATGCTAAATTAGGGATGTTAACATGCTACAGATAGCAATGAACTTCATTTCATCCAGGAAGCCAAATCAAAATGCCATATACTAAAAGAAAAGCCCTTGGGGTTATCTGTCAACTCTTCTAGCCATAATACATTTGTACATGATGAGCAGACCCGGTTGTATTTTACCAACTTAGTCACTTTGTTTCAGGGAGACAGAAGAAATTTTAGTGACAAAAAGATAAAAAAGAAACCCTCACAAGGCAATTCTAAGAAACAAATGAAACAGAAGGTACTTTATATGAAAAAAAATATGATATCCTACAAATGTATTTATAAGAATAATTTTCTTATTCTGGGTGGCTTAGTGGGTTAAAGCCTTTGCCTTCAGCTCAGGTCCTGATCCCAGAGTCCTGGGATTGAGCCCCACATCGGGCTCTCTGCTCAGTGGGGAGACTGCTTCCCTTCCTCTCTCTCTGCTTGCCTCTCTGCCTACTTGTGATCTCTGTATGTCAAGTAAATAAATAAAAAAATCTATTCCGACCAACTCTGTGTTGGAATATTAAAAAAAAAAAAAGAATAATTTTCCATTACATTTCTTCTCAAAAATTAATTTGAATTTTACATACATACAATTTTATATATCTATCATTTAAGATAAATACAATTTTGGAACCAGAAAAAAAAAGATGAATACAATTTTGTGACTCCACAAAATATGACAGATTATTTTTATTTATGGCCAAATGCAGATAATTATAAACTTTTTTCAGGTGTATACAACTACTGGTGCCCCCAAATGTACAAATTAATGAAAACAAAAATTCCTAAATAGTAAAGCTAATTAGGAACATTATTTTAGGAGGATAGGTCCAGAATTGTGATGCCACCAACTTTCACTTTCTTTTTCAATATTCCTTTGGCCATTCGAGGTCTTTTCTGGTTCCATATAAATTTTAGGATTATTTGTTCCATTTCTTTGAAAAAAATGGGTGGGATTTTCATAGGGATTGCATTAAATTTGTAGATTGCTTTAGGTAGCATAGACATTTTCACAATATTTGTTCTTCCAATCCAGGAGCATGGAACATTTTTCCATTTCTTTGTGTCTTCCTCAATTTCTCTCATGAGTACTTTATAGTTTTTTGAGTATAGATTTTTAGCCTCTTTGGTTAGGTTTATTCCTAGGTATCTTATAGTTTTGGGTGCAATTGTAAATGGGATTGACTCCTTAATTTCCCTTTTTTCTGTTTTGTTGTTGGTGTAGAGAAATGCAACTGATTTCTGTGCATTGATTTTATATCCTGATATTTTACTAAATTATTGTACAAGTTATAGCAGTTTTGGAGTGGAGTCTTTTGGGTTTTTCACATATAGTATCCTATCATCTGCAAAGAGTGATAGTTTGACTTCTTCTTTGCCGATTTGGATGCCTTTAATTTCTTTTTTTATCTGATTGCTGAGGCTAGGACTTCTAGTACTATATTGAATAGCAGTGGTGATAATGGACATCCCTGCTGTGTTCCTGACCTTAGCGAAAAATCTTTCAGTTTTTCTCCATTGAGAATGATATTTGCGGTGGGTTTTTCATAGATAGCTTTGATGATATTGAGGTATGTGCCCTCTATCCCAACACTTTGAAGAATTTTGATCAGGAAGGGATGCCATACTTTGTCAAATGCTTTTTCAGCATCTATTGAGAGTATATCATGTGGTTCTTGTTCTTTCTTTTATTAATGTGTTGTTATCACATTGATTGATTTGCAGATGTTGAACCAACCTTGCAGCCCTGGAATAAATCCCACTTGGTCGTGGTGAATAATCCTTTTAATGTAATGCTGGATCCTATTGGCTAGTATTTTGGTGAGAATTTTTGCATCTCTGTTCAATAAGGATATTGGTCTGTAATTCTCTTTTTTGATGGGATCCTTGTCTGGTTTGGGGATCAAGGTGATACTGGCCTCATAAAATGAGTTTGGAAGTTTTCCTTCCATTTCTATGTTTTGGAACAGTTTCAGGAGAATAGGAATTAATTCTCCTTTAAACGTTTTGTAGAATTCCCCCTGGGAAGCCATCTGGCCCTGGGCTTTTGTTTGTTTGGAGATTTTTGATGTCTGTTTCAATCTCCTTACTGGTTGTGGGTCTGTTCAGGTTTTCTATTTCTTCCTGGTTCAGTTGTGGCAGTTTATATGTCTCTAGGAATGCATCCATTTCTTCCAGATTGTCAAATTTGTTGGCGTAGAGTTGATCATAGTATGTTCTTATAATTGTTTGTATTTTTTTGGTATTGGTTGTGATATCTCCTCTTTCAGTCATGATTTTATTTATTTGAGTCCTTTCTCTTTTCTTTTTGATAAGTCTGGCTAGGGGTTTATCAATCTTATTAATTCTTCAAAGAACGAGCTCCTAGTTTTGTTGATTTGTTCTATTGTTTTTTGGGGTTTTTTTGTTTGTTTGTTTTGGTTTGGTTTTTTTTGTTTCTATTTCATTGATTTCTGTTCTGATCTTTATTATTTCTCTTCTCCTGCTGGGTTTAGGCTTCCGTTCTTGTTCTTTCTCCAGATCCTTTAGGTGTAGGGTTAGGTTGCGTATTTGAGACCCTCCTTGTTTCTTGAGATAGGCTTGTACTGCTATATATTTTCCACTCAGGACTGCCTTTGCTGTGTTCCACAGGTATTGAACCGTTGTGTTTTCATTATCTATTGTTCCCATAAATTTTTTCAATTCTTCTTTAATTTCCTGGTTGACCCATTCATTCTTTAGAAGGATGCTCTTTAGTCTCCATGTATTTGGGTTCTTTCCAAATTTCCTCTTGTGATTGAGTTCTAGCTTCAGAGTATTGTGGTCTGAAAATAGGCAGGGAATGACCCCAATTTTTGATACTGGTTGAGACTTGATTTATGACCCAGGATGTGATCTATTCTGGAGAATGTTCCATGTGCACTAGAGAAGAATGTGTATTCTGTTGCTTTGGGATGAAATGTTCTGAATATATCTGTGATGTCCATATGGTCCAGTGTGTCATTTAAGGCCTTTATATCCTTGTGGATCTTTTGCTTGAATGATCTGTCCATTTCAGTGAAGGGAGTGCTAACGTCCCCTACTATTATTGTATTATTGTTGATGTGTTTCTTTGACTTTGTTATTAATTGGTTTATATAGTTGGCTGCTCCCACATTAGGGGCATAGATATTTAAAATTGTTAGATCTTCTTGTTGGACAGAACCTTTGAGTATGATGTATTGTCCTTCTTCATCTCTTATTATAGTCTTTGGCTTAAAATCTAATTGATCTGATATAAGGATTGCCACCTCAGCTTTCTTCTGATGTCCATTAGCGTGGTAAATTGTTTTTCACCCCCTCACTTTTAATATGGAGGCGCCTTCGGGTCTAAAATGAGTTTCTTGTAGGCAACATATTGATGGGGTTTGTTTTTTTTAACCATTCTGATACCCTGTGTCTTTTGATTGGGGGCATTTAGCCCATTAACCTTCAGGGTAACTATTGAGAGATATGAATTTAGTGCCATTGTATTGCCTGTAAGGTGACTGTTACTGTATATTGTCTCTGTTCCTTTCCAATCTACTACTTTTAGGGTCTCTCTTTGCTTAGAGGACCCCTTTCAATATTTCCTGTAGAGCTGGTTTGGTGTTTGCAAATTCTTTCAGTTTTTGTTTGTCCTGGAAGCTTTTTATCTCTCCTTCTATTTTCAATGATAGCCTGGCTGGATATAGTATTCTTGGCTGCATGTTTTTCTCGTTCAGTGCTCTGAATATATCATGCCAGTTCTTTCTGGCCTGCCAGGTCTCTCTGGATAAGTCCGCTGCCAATCTAATATTTTTACCATTGTATGTTACAGACTTCTTTTCCCGGGCTGCTTTCAGGATTTTCTCTTTGTCGCTAAGACTTGAAAATTTTACTATTAGGTGATGGGGTGTGGACCTATTCATGTTGATTTTGAGGGGAGTTCTTTGCACCTCCTGGATTTTGATGCTTGTTCCCTTTGCCATATTAGGGAAATTCTCTACAATAATTCTCTCCAATATACCTTCTGCCCCCCTCTCTCTTTGTTCTTCTTCTGGAATCCCAATTATTCTAATGTTGTTTTGTCTTATGGTGTCACTTATCTCTCGAATTCTCCCCTCATGGTCCAGTGGCTGTTTGTCCCTCTTTTGCTCAGCTTCTTTATTCTCTGTGATTTGGTCTTCTATATCACTAATTCTCTCTTCTGCCTCATTTTTCCTAGCAGTAAGAGCCTCCATTTTTTATTGCACCCCATTAATAGCTTTTTTGATTTCAATTTGGTTAGATATTAGTTCTTTTATTTCTCCAGAAAGGGCTTTTATATCTCCAGGGAGGGTTTTTCTAATATCTTCCATGCCTTTTTCGAGCCCAGCTAGAACCTTGAGAATCATCATCCTGAACTCTAGATCTGACATATTACCAATGTCTGTATTGATCAGGTCCGTAGCCTTCAGTTCTGCCTCTTGTTCTTTTTTTTGTGGTGAGTTTTTCTGCCTTGTCATTTTGTCCAGATAAGAGTATATGAAGGAACAAATAATATACTAAAAGGGTGGCAACAACCCCAGGAAAATTCCCTTTAACCAAATCAGAAGAGCCCCTAATTCGGGGGGGGGAGAAAGGGGATAAAAAGAAGTTCAGAAAAAAAAATTAAAAAAAGAAAACAAAGAAAAATATAAAAAAGAAATATATATATATTTATATTATATTATTATATAATATATTATTATATAATATATTATATTATTATATATTATATAATGCATATAATATATATAATATATATATTTTATATTAAATATATATAAAATATATATATTTTTATATTTTTCTTTGTTTTCTTTTTTAAATTTTTAAAAAAAGAAATATAT
>PISX010034035.1:0-14428 GCA_004024625.1 Mellivora capensis
AACTCAATCCCACCCAAGCCCAGGGAGAAAAATAACTGGGCTGCACAGCTCACAAATGGGATTGCTTTATGTGCTGCAAGGAAATGCGCCAGCATCTGAGGAACGATGCTTGTGGCATAAGAGACATCAACGAGGGAGAGGTTGGTGAGAAAGAAGTACATGGGAGTGTGGAGTCGGCTGTCCAGTCTGATGAGAAGAATGATGAGGAAGTTTCCCAACACTGTCACCGTGTATGTGATCAAGAAGAGGACGAAGAGGGACACCCGTGTGTCCCAGTCACTGGACAGGCCGAGGAGAATAAATTCTCTCACCCATGTCTGGTTGTCTGTTTCCATTAACAAATGTGAAGATTATTAGTCTGCAGAGAGTCAGAGAGAAGAGAATCTCTTGAATTAAAGAACCATAAGAATAACTTCTTTTTTTTTTTAAGATTTTATTTATTTATTTGTCAGAGAGAAAGCGCGAGAGAGAGCAAGAGAGAGCGAGCACAGGCAGACAGAGTGGCAGGCAGAGGCAGAGGGAGAAGCAGGCTCCCTGCCGAGCAAGGAGCCCGATGTGGGACTCGATCCCAGGACGCTGGGATCATGACCTGAGCCAAAAGCAGCTGCTTAACCAACTGAGCCACCCAGGCGTCCCCATAAGAATAACTTCTTAAGAAAATGCACATCTTAATGGTCTGCCGTAGCTAAATATTTTTGATCATATGGGCCAAGATGATAGGCTTGATCCTAATACCCATTGTATAAACATGGGCCAAAGTTCAAAGACAATCCTACCCATATTTAGTGTGCAAAACATGATGAAATGTATAAATAAATTAGAAAAGAAATAAATAAGGCTGGTGTCTCATGGCAAAATCTGGAATTAAAGGACCTGCATATGAATCTTATTTTTTTTTAAAGATTTTATTTATTTATTTGACAGACAGAGATCTCAAGTAGGCTGAGAGGCAGGCAGAGAGAGAGGGAGGAAGCAGGCTCCCTGCTGAGCAGAGAGCCCGATGCCAGGGCTCGATCCCATGACCCTGGGATCATGACCTGAGCCGAAGGCCGAGGCTTAACCCACCGAGCCACCCAGGTACCCCAATATGAATCTTATTTTAATGACTTAACAGAGATGAGATTGAGTTAGATATTTAAACTTCTATGTACAAAATGGGCAACATTGCATAACTCACAGGCATGTTTAAGTTCAAATGTAGATAACTATAGGGAAAGTACTTCATAAACTCTTCTGGCAGTAGCACTCCATTTATGGGTATGAGTTATAGCAGGAGCCCCACTCTGGCCGAGACAGAGTAACCATTTCTGTGTTCTCCTCTCATATCCAGTCCACAATTTCAGACATTAAAAAAGGAAGCAAAACCTTTAGTAGATTTGAAATCTGGAAGGTGGGAATATATGGGTCTTTTGAGAATTTGGTGTCTTTGGTCTTTGGAAGGAGAGGCAGAAGAGTGGTCGTTTTATCTTGTTCTTTTTATTTTGCTACCCTTTTTTCCCACTCATTCTGACTTGCTTTGTATTTTTCTACAACTCCAACCCTTGTGTATGCTTTCAGTAAAAAGGACAGTATGTAAATGCCTGCTTTGGCTTTCTAGTATAAAAAGAGGAAGAGAAAACAAATCTGTTAACTTTTGTTGACTATTTAGCAGATCTGCATAGGACGTAGACATTTGTTTTTGATTAATTTGGCAAATATCTCTAAGTGCCATCTTTACCAGATGCTGGGATTTCAAGGGCGATATTACACTTTCCTGTTCTCCTAATGCTCAAGAGGAAGAAAAAGACACAGAACAGATTGTCTTCTCATCACTGTCCCCTGTTGCCTGTGCAAGGTGCCTGGACAACATGCCAGCCTATGACTCACTCTGCTCCTCTCGCCCATCCTGCACACCTCTTTTTTTTTTTTTTAAGATTTTTTTTTAAATTACTTATTTATTTGACAGACAGAGATCACAAGCAGGCAAGAGAGGCAGGCAGGGAGAGAGAGGAGGAAGCAGGCTCTCCGTGGAGCAGAGTCTGATGTGGGGCTTGATCCCAGGAACCCGGGACCATGACCCGAGCTGAAAGCAGAGGCTTTAACCCACTGAGCCATCCAGACGCCCCCCTGCACATCTCTTTATTACAGCCTTTGTCTCATGACAAATGAGCAACAGTGTCACACCCCAGAGAAAGCAGGACTTTTAGAGCCTGGAAATTCTTGCTTTAAATCTCTTCTCTCCTGCTTACTGAATGACAGAGCAAGCTACTTAGCCTCTTTCAGCTTTATATTTTTTAATTTGTAGAATGTGAGAAAATTTGGCCAACTGAAAGCATCATTGGTTAACTCAAATGTCTGGCAAATCTACAGTTGGTCCATTAGTGACTGAATAGGCAGGTCTCCATCATTTAGTGAGGATAGCTGGTTGACCTTTCATTTCACATTGATCACATTTGGGATCTTAATCCTTTGTCCATTCCCCTTTCTACCACCCACTCTGTGATGCTCTTCTGTCCTGATTTTCTTCCAAACTAATGGTTTTGTCTGTAGTCTTTGATAATTATTTTGAACTCTGTTCCTGTATTGCTGTGAGGATTTTCTAAGGTTCTGTGCACAGGGCGTGTACTCTTCCTATAGCTTCTGCTTGGAGGACTTGTATCTAATACTGGATCTTCCATCTCAAGCCCACAATGACCTCCTAGACATCTCTGCAAAGTCCAGGTGCTTCTTCAACAGCATAATGAATGATTCCTAAATATCCCACCATTCATTCAATTCGTATGTCCACAAACTATATGCCCTCCAGATTCCTTTATCTCTAGCTATAGACTAAAATTCCTCCTCTCTCCCATGAAATCATGTTTAATTTTTCCTTCTTCCTTACACTCCACAGAATAAGTCCTCTTCTTTCATTGTTTAATTACAATTCTCCCATCTCTCCCTTCGACTTCATTCACACTGCTAATATACCACCACTGCCTTATCTCCCTCCATCTGGTCAGTGCAATTACTTGCTTTTGAATCTCACTAATCCAGCCATTGTCCACTGTTGCTAATACTTAAATACCCTTCATGGATACATCAGCTAATTATTTTTAATCCATCAAACGTATATATATATTTCTAAAAAGTCTTTTGCCTTGGATTTATAATCTTTAAATTTTGGTTAATTGATATCCAAGTATTTCTGTTTTCTACAGTGATACAGTCCATTTGAATACCTGATAGATTAAGAAAATAGAAATAACATCTGTGTTTATTCTTTTTGTGTGGAAATTATCTTTTTTGTGAATTTTACAGGTGTAATTATTCTAAGTGGAATTTTTAAAATATAAATTACCTGACCTTATTGGGACCTTTAAAATCGGTCACATAACAGTAAAAAACTGAGAACCTTAAAAATGGAGGAGGGATCAGAAATGACACTGAAATTATAGGGAAAATCAGGTCTCAGGAATGGATGAAGACATCAACTCTTCATTGTTAAAACAGAACCTTTGGCCCCAGTTAAAGTACCTCCATGTGCCTTCTCTCATTATCCAGTTATTAATACAAACAGCAAACAGATCCAAAATTCTTTTTCTCTAGGACAGAGATACGCAAACAAAAAACAAGGGTTCAGATTCCTAATAAAATACATTTTATCTAACTTAATACAACTAATTAGAAAGCTCCACTTTAATCAGTTATGGTTTTTTTTTTAATTTAAATAAAGAAAATCCATCCATTTCCCTGAAACTGACATGACCTTGGATGTTGGGGAACTAAACAGTCTTGTCTGGGACAAGTGAAAGTTGCAAATACAGAAGCAGAACACATGAAGGCAGGTCCTACAACCTACAGATAGCTCTCTCACGCTGCTCAAAATAACTCAGGGCCATACCTTCAACAAGTTGGCCTGTCCATGGAAATGGCACTGTCATTTAGGGAGAGATTTCTTTGATTAATGATTGAAGTGTTGGTTGATGTAGGTAGGCACTGAGAGCATCCATCCAGAGCATGAATGCTGGCATCATCCTAACGTATGAAGAGAGAGAACCTATGGGTGGCTGGGGTGGCCGGTATCTCAAAGAGGGGTTTGACATCCTGAAAGAAAAAAAAATATTCTCTTTGTGGTCTTGTTAACTTCTTTTATCCAGATTTGGTAACCAAACCTTTCACTTAATCTGAGACTAATTACCAAGACCAAGTTTCTTAAACATGTATGAACCTGACATTCACTTTTGGTGACATATTTTATTATGGTCTCATGTAAATTCTTGTCTTCTTTATACTTCTTATTCCCTGTGGCTAAGATGAGGGTTTTCATGGCAATATAGTTGCTTCTGTCTGGCAAGTCTCCACAGTGCAATCGCGCAGCCAGTTCTAGAAAAACCAACCCTGGAATGAGTTAGGACACCTGAATCTTACCTCCAGTTCAGTGTCAAAGATTTTTGAGTAAGACCTTAATTGCCTTACATCTTCATTTATCTGTTGTTTTTTTTTTTTAAAGAAAATCACAATATTGTGAGAACCACTATTCAGAAAGACCTGAGATAGGAGGAGTTAAAGCAATTGATAATGTATCTTTTCTTGTCTGGAAATGTAATATTCTAATATTGCCACCACCTGCTAGTCAATATCAATATCTAACAAAAGATATCATCATACTTGTGGTCTTTTTCCCTCTTTCTTTATCTCTCTACATCAGTACTAAGCTTTAGAATTAAGAAGCCTGTTGTAAAATTATACACAAGCTTCATGCTCCTGCAAAATACACAGTCATTTAACCACATTTGCTATAATACTTAAGATGAGAAGATCTCACCAGTCATATTTTGTGCCTCCTATTCAAGTCCCTAACAAGTCATATTATTTCAGTTTCTGTCCCTGCCAAGGCCACACTCCCACAGGCTGTGGATGCAACTCAGATGTTCATCATGCTCACAGAGGAGATGTGTCTGCTTTCCTCTAGGCTTAAACTGGTCTCAAGAGCTCTCCCTCCAACACAGGGATGGACCACATAGAAGAGATACCCCAAATTCCTTGGGTCCCCAGGGTGCTTCAGTCACCTGGGACTAGTTGCCATTGCTAGGGACACTACTGGGAGGACGTTGACAAGAGTTCAGAAACAGCTCACACACAGACCTAATGAGCTTTGGCAGCAGCTGCATTTGCAGGGGAGGGCTGACACATCCCCCCAGGAGCCTTATGTGTGACAGTGTTAATTGCTGCCACCACTCCCAATGCACAGGACAGGGTCTCCACCCTGTCCTTCTCCCTGTGGAAGGCTTTTCTCCATCCCTCTGCCTCTCACATATTCATTATAACCTTAGGCCATTCCAAACAGTCAGAGAAGCCAGCCTTCTGAGGTTGGAGGATGTCCTCCTAGAGCCCAAACCAGATGTTAGCCTTCAAGGCCCCAATCCAGGGAGCAGTGACTGAGGCTGCATCTAAGTCTGCTGGAAACACCAATTCTCCCCTTTTGGCTCCAGATGCCCTTACTTCTCCTTCTGGAGACAGAAGAGATGTGCTTCCCTCCCCTGATGTACGCACCATGTCCAGTGGGCTTCTGTGATCATTGCAAGTCAGATGGACATCCTAGCACATTCCTCATGATACTATTTAAGCTCCCAAAATAACAGCATCCCATAGATAGATTTAAAAATCTAAATGTACAGACAGTTGATAAAGGAAGTATTAGTAACTACTGAAAAAAAAAGGGAAAAGAATTAAGATCATCCAAGATCCATAAAACAGAAGAGTGAAACTTCTACCCCTCTTCAAACTTTTTTTTTAGGTTTCTAAACATATAATTGACAAATAAAATTGCAAAATATTAAAGTCCACAACATGATGTCATATATGCATACATTGTGCAGGGATTCAAAGTTTATTTTTAATTAAACATTGTACTTAAGATCATTGTGGATATACATGCTGTTTTAGGAAATACTATACAAATATCCTTGTGCCTTTTGCCAGTTTCCCCATGGTAAGTAACATCCTGCAAAGCTACACTGCCATGTCAAAAAATAATATGATATATAAAAGCATATAACTATATACATATTAAATTTTAATGATATGCCAATGTGGTATTATAATGTCACAAGATATTAGCATTATTATAGTTAAGAATTTTCCATCACCACAAAAATCCCTCATGTTGTCCTTTTGTAGCCACACCACTTCCATGCAGCCCCTACCCTCTCCTTGATATCTGGTAACCACTATCTGTTCTCTATATCTAGAGTTTTGGCAGCTCAATAATTATATATAAATGGAATCATATAGTATATTTCTTCTAGAAATGGCTTTTTCACTCAACATAATTCTCTGGAGTTTCATCCAAGTTGTATCTATCAATTGTTTATTCTTTTTTTATTGTTGATGAATATTCTATGATGTGTATGCACCACCTTTTACTTAATTGCCCACATTATGAAGGAGAACCAGATTGTTTCTGGATGGTGTTTTATAAATAAAGTATTTGTAAACACTAATATTTAGGTTTTTGTGTGAGAATAAATATTCATTTTTTAGGATAAATGGCCAGCAGTGCTGTGGCTGCTCACAAGAGGGTACAAATCAAACTAACATATATACAAATGGAATCCCAGAAGAACAGAAATAAAAGAATAAAGAATAAATATCTGAAAATATAATGATGGGAGATTTTCCATAAATCATTAAGTACATCAAACCACAGATATAAGAAATTCAGAGAACACTAAGGAGGATAGCTACAAAAACAAGCAAACAAATTTAAAAAACTAGAGATATCATATTCCAACTGCTTTAAAGAAAAAAGATGAAAATCTTGGGAGTAACAAGAAAAACAGGTATGTTATATGCAAAAGAATAAAAATATGAATTAAAAGGCTTCTCTTTAAAAATATGCAGGTTGGAAGCACCTGGCTGACTCAGTTGCTGGACTTTGTGACTCTTGATCTCGGGGTTGTAAGTTTGAGCCCTACACTGGGTGTAGAGATTACTTAAAATAAAATCTTAAAAAGTACAAGTTAAAAAATGAAACTATGCAGGCTGGAAGGCAATGGAGTGATGATTAGAAAGTGCTGATGAGAAAGAATAGTTGTCAACTCAAATTTCTATACCCAGAAAAAATTTCTTCCAAAGAGGAAGGAGAAACAGGAGTTCATCAGACAAACCAAAATAGAGTTTAATTCCAGAAAATCCACACTACCAAAAATGTTCATGGAGATTTCTCAGACAAAGGGAACTTGATACCAGACAGAATTTGGAGAGATTTCACAGAAAGATGTGAGAAGTGCTAGAAATGGTAAAATTGAAGATAAACATAATACTCATTGTTCAAAGATTTAACAGACAACAAGATAACAGCGTAAAGTAGAGGCTGGTTGGTGTCATCTCACAAGAAGGACCAGGAGCAGCACATGACCTTCAGCTTCAACAGACCAGACACAGAATGTGATCCAGACTGGAGATTCAGTTTGCTTCTAATTTCATTTTCTTTTAATTTGTTTTGCTCCTGATGTAGCAAATATATAGTACAAAGAATATTTTTTAAAAACCAGGATACAAGGGGCACCTGGGTGGCTCAGTCATCCAGCTCTTAGTTTCAGCTCAGGTCATAATCTCATGGGTTGTGAGATGGAGCCCTACATTCCTCAGCGAGGAATCTGCTTGAGATTTTCTCCCTCTCCCTCTCCCTCTCCCTTTTCCTCTGAACCTCCCCCTCCATGCACTCTCTCTAAATAAAATATATATACATATATATGTATATATGTATATTTTAAATAAATATATTTTAAAAATCAGGATGCAATGGAAGAAAGGTAGTCATTAGAACATTTAGTGAATAATTGATATTTAAGATTTTTAAAATGTTATTAAGTATAATGATAGTATTTTGGTTATAAATTTAAGAAGTTTTTATCTTTTAGAAGTTCAAATAAGATGTCACTTCAGAATGATTGAGGGGAGGGGAAATGGTGAGGTTGTATATAAAACAAGATTGGCCATGATTTGATCATTTTGAGGTTGAGTGTGTTTAAGGGTACTATACACACACACACATATATACTATGTGTGCCTTGAAAGAAGACTGCAGTAGATGTGTGAAGAAATTTATAGTTTATAATGTACCCTTTGGTACTATTGGAAAAGTTTTGCCAGACACTTAAAAAAAAAGTAATAAAGTAATAAAAATCAATTTTCAAAATCTTGGCTTTATGCCCTACTAGCAGTATGGCCTTAAGGATGTTTCTTAACCTCTCTGTGGCTCTGGTGACTCTTCTTTGAAATAGGCCTAATAAAAGTGTCTTCCCCCGGGGATAACACTGAGCACCAACTTAGTTAACATGTGAAAGTGGTTCCTGCCTTGCTTATAAGAACTCAAATTTCATCATTTTACTTGTGTTGTTGAGAAAAAGAAATAAGGAAATGGTCTAATGCTTGAGGATTCACAAATCTCACCACATTAACTCATTACTCAGGTAGAATAAATTGTTGAAGAGTTGGGACTCTTCCACTGGGAAACAATAACTTGTGGGTTGCTTTGTTGTATATGCTCTAACCCAGTGGCTCTCCACTGGGGGGTCAATGTTATCCCCTGGGGGACACTTGGTTCTAGTGGGTAGAGGCCAGGGATGCTACCAAAGACCCCACAATGGACAGGACAGTCCCCTACAACAAAGTATATGGCTCAAAACATCAACAGCAACAAGGTTGAGAAACTGTTCTAACCTGTGACCAGCATATGGAACTGTTTCATCCAGAGCCAGAAGAACACTCAGATCCAGGTTCCAAACAGTAAATCAGAGAGTGGCATTTTTCATAGTTAGACCTGTCATGTCAAAAATCACTTAAATGCATCCCTTTTAAGATTAAAAATCTACCAAAATCCTTTATTTGCTTTTGTATGCATAGAGAAAATAGATAAATCAAGTTTGGTTGGTTTTTTTTTTTTTTTTTTTTTTACTAAAAGACATGTGTTCACATGTGTTCTAAGATTCCACACATGCATTTAAGTACCTCTATCCTGGTGACTAATTACCCTAAAGCCCTGTGGAGATTAAATGTTACAGTCCAGCAGAGAAACAGGACAACCTTTCATACCCAGATGTCCCCAAAGGGCTTTTGTTTTACAGACAAACTTTAAGGATGCCTTTATGGTTATTAAATACTAAATCAGACTTTTATTCTCAAATATTTCTCAGTGCCCAACTTTAAAAACAAGTTTCCCCTTAATGACTCTAGTGTAACATTTCCTCTTATGTCGCCCTTCATTTACAGCCCTTTCCTCTCTCCTGCGTGTCCAGATTGTCCTTCATGAGCATCTACTAATCAGGAATGCCTGTGGTCTCCAGGTGGCCCACTAGAATTTAATGTATTGGCACTAGCTGAGAAAATGTTGCCCTGAAAAATATACAGTCAATGCAACAGAAAAGAGAAAAACAGAAATTTAAGCAGTAGACTCTGAGGTACATGATATGTTTCCACATACCTAATGCCCACTCTCAACATTTCTGCTTTCTCAAAAGGAAGACTAGAGACCCTTTGGGTGAAGAAGACCAACAAGCTCTGCAGCTTGGGGGAGGGGGAGGGATCATGGGATGGAGAGTGGACAGAAGTCACACTGTAACCACATTCCAGTCACAAAATGGAGTGCAGTGTTTTCAGCGATTCTCCTCCTAGCTGTTGCTAATTTTCTTCTTTCACCTCCTTTCCTGTACCACTTTACACAGGCTATGCTTATAGTGTCGTATTTTTCACATTAGTACACAGGTAGCAGACTGCCCATGCAGGACTTTGACATCCTAGAGGAAGAGTGGAGTAAACATAGGAGGAAGGCGTTATGTTCATTTGGGCAGCTGAAGCTGTGAACTATAAGCAATTAACCTCTCGTGATTTTTTTTCAACCAGTGTCTGAACCTTCCTTCTGTGTTTGGGGTACCCTCCCCCCAAAAGAGGCTAAAGTGTTTTCAGTATCCCTGGTAGCAAGAGCACAGGGTGTGACCCAGGCTCTGTCACTCAGGGGCTTTTATGCTGGATTTGGGACAAGGAACCAACAATCCAAAAAGGGAGGAACTTCCCAGAGTTAAACACTGTGAGGCTGGCACTGGAGGCAGAGCAAATGTCATTTCTAGAATCAGCAGTGGTACTGGTGCACTAGGGGTATCTGCAGTACACACTACACTCTCAGACCCAGGAAAGGCTTGTGGTGTCTGCCAGGGACTACTTCTGCAGAAGGATTTTCGACCATTTTTTGTAATGTTGGTTAATTCCATGCCTGATTTCAGAGATTCTGTGAGCTATTTAGTCCCCTTTAATAACTGTGTTTTCTGCTTACATTAGTCAAACTTTTCCTCTACTGCTTGTAACTATAATCATTGGATGAAGATATATGGAAATTTGGTAAATAATAGGAATAGTACAATGAGTGGGGTTTTTTCCTTCTTTCCATTTTTCTGTTTCACTATCATAACAGCAGAAGGGGAAAAAATGGGTTTCCTTTTGTGTTTGCTTATCTGCATTTTTCTTTAAAAGCTTGGCTCAGGCTATAACCACAGGGAGGAGGCCTTCAAAGAAAGGTCATGAAGATTAACTCTTGAAGCTTCAAGGCACCAACCTCAACTCACTCACCTGCCATGACCTGTTTTGCACCAAGATGATAGCTTTGGCCTATAAAAGGATGACTCACCACAGAGAATCAGGAAAAGCACTTCAAGCTGTCTGTCAGCAATTGCCTCTCTGGACAGCGTTCAAAGCCAGCCTTCTGTCCCTGCCAGGGTCAATTTTTCTAGCTTAAGCATTTAGAGCTAATTGAAAAGATATATTTGGTTTGCTTTTCTAGCTACCTTTATTTTCTGGGAAAGTCTTTAGTATTTCCCTCTCTCTCAATCCTCTCAATCTTTTTGTCCTACCCACCTGAAACCCAGAGGGTAGCTTGTTAGGTCTGTAGAGGCATGTCATTTCTCAAATCATGAAAGCACCTTGAATAGTTCTTTCCAGTTGTAAAGGCCTTTGGGTTTTCTATTTCCTTTTTGAAGAAATGAGATGTACTTCCCTTCCCTTTGTCATACGGATTTTTCTGACTATCCTTGGTTTAAAGTTCCTTGGCATTTAAGAGTACTTCTCAAAAGCCTTTGGAATTAATAACCAACAACTTCTACAAATTCTTTACCATAGTTCTTCTCTAAGAGATGTGTCTAAAAGTTTGGATCCCTCCCAAAACAAAACATTTATTGTAATATTCAAATACTATTTTTAAATTAGCAGATGCAGTTTTAGCTCCCCAAATTTTCTTAGAACAGAAACTCATGAAAGTGCATCTATAAACCTTAAATTACTAATCTAGCACAATTACAATCAGCAAAATAGCCATAATATGCAAACTGCACATTCACATGATGGGCAGCAGGGAAGTTTTTCTGGAAAAAATGGACTTAATCGCTGATATATAAAATATAAGCAGGAGTTAATATGATGTGTGTGGACAGGGTGTCCTGGGGAGTGGAGAAGTGAACAAGAACTTGATGTCTGTGAAAGAGAATGGTCTCTGTACTCCTCTGGCTGTGGGAGGTATCACAGAGCTATGTGTTACCACAGGAGCCTGGATAGGTAAGTGAAATCAAAACATAAGATATAAAAAAAATTTAGTCTCTCACAACGCAAAAGGACATGATTGTATGTGCCTGGCTACAGTGTAGAGAGAGGATTGTTGGATACAGGGATAGAGGGCCAACCAGATTAGAGGTATGGCCATCCTTGGAGAGAACTGAAAGCAGTCTGGACTTGGACAAGGTAGTGTCCATGGAGAAAAGGAAATGAATTTGAAATCTGGGAGGTTAAATTCATGTGGCTTAATTATGCATTGCCTTGATGCTCATCAGCAAATTCTTGATTCTTATCTTGGATGGTTCTGTGCAACTCAGCCACCCTCATGACGTGATCTCATCTCCCTCACTCTCTCAGTACCTGCTGTTTTCTGACCATGTTTGGTCTTTCTACCTCAGATCTTTGCCTGGGTTGTTCTCTTGACCAGGACCACCTTCTCCAAATACCCACATGGCTCATTCGACATCTCCTTTAAAGATCTGCCCAAATAACTGCATTCTCACTGAGACAACCAAGATTTCCCTTTCCTCCACACAACTGATCTTCCTACTTTTCTTTTTTCTATAGACTGATCATCTTTGAACATCCTTTAAAGTTGACATATACTTTTCTTACTACTGTGTTTGTTAAATTTCTTCCCAGTAGAAAGTAAGTACCATGAGGAAAAAGATTTTAGTCTCTTCGTCCTTTTTTTTTTTTTTATAAACATATAACGTATTTTTATCCCCAGGGGTACAGGTCTGTGAATCGCCAGGTTTACATACTTCACAGCACTCACCATAGCACATAACCTCCCCAATGTCCATAACCCCACCCCCTTCTCCCAACCCCCCTCCCCCCAGCAACGCTCAGTTTGTTTTGTGAGATTAAGAGTCACTCGTGGTTTGTCTCCCTCCTGATCCCATCTTCTTTCATTTATTCTTTTCCTACCCCCCAAACCCCCCATGTTGCATCTCCACTTCCTCATATCAGGGAGATCATATGATAGTTGTCTTTCTCCGATTGACTTATTTCACTAAGCATGATACCCTCTAGTTCCAACCACGTCGTTGCAAATGGCAAGATTTCATTTCTTTTGATGGCTGCATAGTATTCCATTGTGTATATATACCACTTCTTCTTTATCCATTCATCTGTTGATGGACATCTAGGTTCTTTCCATAGTTTGGCTATTGTAAACATTGCTGCTATAAACATTCAGGTGCACGTGCCCCTTCGGATCACTACGTTTGTATCTTTAGGGTAAATACCCAGTAGTGTATTTGCTGGGTCATGGGGTAGCTCTATTTTCAACTTTTTGAGGAACCTCCATGCTGTTTTCCAGAGTGGTTGCACCAGCTTGCATTCCCACCAACAGTGTAGGAGGGTTCCCCTTTCTCCACATCCTCGCCAGCATCTGTCATTTCCTGACTTGTTAATTTTAGGCATTCTGACTGGTGTGAGGTGGTATCTCATTGTGGTTTTTATTTGTATTTCCCTGATGCCGAGTGATGTGGAGCACTTTCTCATATGTCTGTTGGCCAAGATTTTAGCCTCTTTCACTCACTGATCTATCACCAGCTCCTAGAACACAACTAGAATACATAAATTCACAATAAGTATTCAATGAAGGAATGAATAAATGAAGAAGGAATATATTGATTATCACCATTGTCCTGATGATGAGACCCATGAAACACCAAAGAAATCTTTTTTATTACCTTCAAGTCTCATCTGAACTTTCTTAGCATATTTGTTTCCAGGTTGCTGATTGTTATACATGCCAAAGCCAGCTGCCTACATTTTCTGAACTAAAATGACATAAACTCAAATTCTACAGCATTTTCAAATCTGCTAAATCCTTTAATCCACATCTTGAAGAACATGGTAATAAAAGGCATCCTATAAGGAGAATTAAGGTCAAAATGCAAGGCCATCCATGAGTAAAGTCATCCAAACTGTCATTTTAAATGTGCATTTGCTTGGGGACTACATTGCAAAAACTGTATCACCTTGTTTTTCATGGTCAAAATCAAGACACATTTGAAAGACAACTTGTAGCCTCTGGAATCTAGAATATAAACGTTGACCAAAAGACTAATTATTTGCCTATGACTGATTACCTTGAACATTCTAGCCTAATATGCTCAGTGGCTTAAGGATTAATATTAGCCCAGTATTTTCTATCACTGTATGTTACTTTTTAAAAATGAGATATGGAGGAGTCAAGATGGAGGAGGAATAGCAGACTGAAATGACATCAGGTAGCAGGAGTACAGCTAGGTAGATATCAAACCCATTCCAAACACCTACAAACCCAACAGGAGACTGAAGAGAAGAGCAGCAATTCTAGAAACAAAAACTGACCACTTTCTTTTTTATTTATTTATTTTTTCTTCCCAAAGGTAAAAAAGATATCATCATTTATTAACTTCACACTTAATATGTACTCCATATTTTCAGGTCCTGGAGTTTCAACAGCAAGTTAACAAATCAGATCCCAACACTTTCTCTTTTGAGGCTTTGAAATTGTAATTTCCACCAAAGAGGATGGCAGTTCCTCTGGTTATCATTCATCTGCCTCCTCTTCATTCAGTTCTTCCCCCTCCCCCCCTTTTTTTAAATTTCATTTCTTTTTAGCATAATAGAATTCATAGTTTTACAACACACCCAGTGCTCCATGCAATGAGTGCCCACCCTAATACCCACCACCTGGCTCCCCCAACCTCCCACCCCCCGCCCCTTCAAAACCCTCAGGTTGTTTTTCAGAGTCCATAGTCTCTCATGGTTCATCTCCCCCCCCAATTTCCCTCAACTCCCTTCTCCTCTCCATCTCCCCATGTCCTCCATGTTATTTGTTATGCCCCACAAATAAGTGAAACCATAT
>PISX010034036.1:0-14435 GCA_004024625.1 Mellivora capensis
TGGGCAGGTGCAGTCCTCCTTGGGATTGAGTTGCACAACTAGGGCTTTATGGGTCTTACCTCCTACATGGGATCCCCATACAACCCCCATACAACCATGTAGGTAAGAGTAAACTGTATTTGGCTCATCACACAGTACGATACCAGAAATGGATTTCCCCTCCATGAAGTTCTGAGGATTTCTCTAGGTAGAGTCCATAAAGAGTAAAAGTATATTAGGCCTGAAGAAAAATCATTTCAGAAAAAAGCTTTGGGGCACCTGGATGGCTCAGTGGGTTAAGCCTCTGCCTTAGGCTCAGATCATGATCTCAGGGTCCTGGGATTGAGTCCCACATCAGGTTCTCTGCTCAGTGGGGAGCCTGCTTCCTCCTCTTTCTCTCTCTGCCTGCCTCTCTGCCTATTTGTGATCTCTCTCTCTGTCAAATAAATAAATTCTTAAAAAAAAAAAAAGCTTTGATTGAACGTGGATAAAAACATACTTCTTAAAAGGACGTAAGGGTGATACTCCACTTTTAGAGGAATAAAGCTTTTAGTTTCTTTAATTTTTTTCTGGGCCAGTGAGTGGTATCCTTACAAATATAATCTTTTACAGTAAAAATTAGTCTTTTTACTAAAATATAACACATTGTTTTGTAGGTATTATTTTATTTTTGAGATGCGATTGACAAATAAAAATCCTTTGGTTTAAAGGTTGTATACCATGAAGCTTTGATATATGTATGTAATGTGGAATGATTACCCAAATCAAGCATATTAACTTTTCACCCCAAATAGTTCCCAGTCTATATGTATGTGTGGTGAGAACAATTGATATCTACACACTTAGCAAATTTCAAGCATACATCATAACCATCTGTAGCTATCATGCTGTACGTTAGGAATGCAGTATTTACTCATCTTGGAACTGAAAATTAGTACCCTTTAACCAACATCTCCCATTTCCCCCACACCTGGTCCCTGGTAACCACTATTCTACTCTACTGTCTGTTACGATAAGTTCAACTTTTTTAGATTCCACATGTAAGTGATGTCAGCAGTATTTGTCATTCTGGCTTGTTTCACCTTGCATAATGTCATCCAGTTTCACCCTAGTTCCTGCAAATGGCGGGGTTTCCTTTTTCCTTTTTTTAATTTCATGTAGTTAATATACAGAATTAAATTAGTTTCAGGTATAACAATGATTCAATTCTCTATACTACTCAGTGCTCATCAGAGGATTTCCTTTTTAAGGCTGAATAATAAACTCAAAATGGATTAAGGACCTAAAGGTGAAACCCGAAACCAGTCCTAGAAGAGAGCACAAGCAGTAATTTCTCTGACACCAGCCATTGCAACATTTTCTAGGGTTGTCTCCTTAAGAAAAAGGAAATAAAAGCAAAAGTAAACTATTGGGAATACATCAAAATGAAAAGAATTTGCACAGCAAAGGAAACAACAAAACTAAAAAGCAACATACAGAATAGAAGAAAATATTTACAAATAACATACTGATAAGGGTTATATGTCCAAAATGTATGAAGAATTTATGCAGCTCAACACCAAAAGAAAAATCCAATTATAAAATGGTCAGAAGACTTGAACAAATATTTCTTCAAAGAAACAAAGAGACCAACAGAAACATGAAAAGATGGGCAGCATCACTCATCCCCAGGGAAATGCAAATCAACCCCACAATGCACTATCACTGCGCTCTTATCAGAAGGGCTAAAATCAAAAAGACCAGAAATAACAAGTGTTGACGAGGATGTGGAGAAAAAGGAACCCTTCTGCACTGCTAGTGGAAATGCAAACTGGTGCAGCCATGGTGGAAAACAGTATGGAGGGTCCTCAAAGAATTAATAACAGAACCGCTCTATGATCCAGCAAATGCACTTCCGGGAATACATGTGCACAAAAGCTGTGTTCAAGAGATACCTGCTCTCCCACATTCACAGCAGCGCCCTTTACCAGAGCCAAGACATGGACAAACCTAAGAGTCCACCAATGAATGAATAAAGATGTGGTGGACACACACACACACACACACACACACACACAGGAATATTATGGAACCATAAAAAGAATGATATCCTGATTTTTGTGACAACATGGATGAACCTTGAGGCCATTATAGGAGGTGAAATAAGACAGAGAAAGACAAATACTGTATAATTCCACATAGATATGAAATCTAGAAGAAAAAGAAAAACCAGGGGCGCCTGGGTGGCTCGGTGGGTTGGGGCCTCTGCTTTCGGCTCGGGTCGTGGTCCCGGGGTCCTGGGATCGAGCCCCGTGTCGGGCTCTCTGCTCAGCGGGGAGCCTGCTTCCTCCTTTATCTCTCTCTCTCTCTGCCTGCCTCTCTGCCTACTTATGATCTCTGTCAAATAAATAAAAATCTTAAAAAAAAAAAAAAAGATTTGTGGGTACCAGTAGTAGGGGTGAGGGAGACATAACCGAAGGGAGGCAGTCACCAAAGGTACAAACTGGCGGTTCTAAGATAAGCATTAGGTCTCTAACATTCAATACATGGCTCTCGTTAACCCCGCCACATGATGTGTGGTGTGTACGAAAGTTACTGAGAGCTTAAATTTAAGAGTTCTCATTAACAAGGAAAGAAAACGTGGGTTTTTTTGCATAGGAGAGAATGGATATTAACCTTATTGTAATTTCACAATATATAGAAGTGAAATCATCATGCTGTACATCTTAAACGTATACACAGTGCTGTGTGTCACTTATATCAGTAAAACTGCGAAAAACCCCAAAGGTTAGTTTCATTAATCTTTTCTATTGTTTTTCTGATCTCTGTTTTATTATTTCTTCTCTGATTATTGTTATTTCCTTCCTTCTGCTCTCTTTGGGTTTAGCTTGGTTATCTCTTTCTAGTTTCTTTTTTTTTTTTTTTAAAGATTTTATTTTTATTTCTTTGACAGACAGGGATTTCAAGTAGGCAAGAGAGGCAGCCAGGGAGGGAGAGGAGGAAGCAGGCTCTCCGCGGAGCAGAGAGCCCGATGCGGGGCTCGATCCCAGGACCCTGGGATCATGACCTGAGCCGAAAGCAGAGGCCTTAACCCACTGAGCCACCCAGGCGCCCCTCTTTCTAGTTTCTTAAGGTATAAAGTTAACCTATTTATTTGAGAACTTTCTTTTTTCCATAACGTAGCCCTTTATCACTATAAACCTCCCTATTAGGATTGCTTTCGCTGCATCCTGTAATGTGTGATATATTTTGTTTCCATTTCTATTGGTTTCAAGATACTTTGCCATTTGGATTTCTTCTTTGACCTATGGGCTGTTGGGGAGTGTGTTATTTAATTTTCTTTTTTTGTGAATTTTTCAGTCTTTATTCTAGATTTCTAATTTCATATCATCATGGCCAGAAATATGACTTTAGTCTTTTTAAGTTTCTTAAGACTTGTTTTGTAACCCAGCATATGATATGTCCTGGAGAATGTTTTGTGTGTGGGTGAGAACAGTGTGTATCCTGCTGGTCTCGTATGTTTGAAAGGTCCATCTGGTCTAAAGTTCTAATGTCTCAGTATTAAGTTTCTGTCTGAACGATTTATCCATTGTTGAAAATGAGGCATTAAATTACCCTATTACTGTACCATAGTCTATTTCTCTATTCAAATCTGTTAATATTTGCTTTATAAGTTTGGTGCTTTGATATTAGGTGCATATATATTTACAACTCTTATATCTTCTTGGAGAATTAATTCATTTTTCATTAAAATGACCTTCTCATCTCCTGTTACAGTTTTTGACCTAAACTCTGTTTTATCTGATACAATTAAAACTACCCCTACTCTCTTCTTGAATGTCCTTGTCTAACTGTGGTATAACAGGGTGATGCTGGCCTCCTGAAATGAGTTTGGAAGTATTCTTTCCTCTTATGTTTTCTGGAAGTATTTGGGAAGGATTGATAGTAATTCTTTAAAAATTAACTTTTAGAAGTAAAACACCTGCTAGAATTCTTTGTGCTTTTTATATTTTGACATATATTTATATATATTGTCACATCGTCTGGAATAAACCTGGTACCAATTTAATGTCCTACTAAATATATAGGAGTACTTTTTTCCCATATTGAGAGTAGCAGAAGGTGTTAAAACTAAAGACCTCTGGCAGGTGCCTCTTGAATATCCCTGTGTTGATGGGAAAACCTGGTTCAATTTTCTTACCTTCAGACTTGGTCCAGTTCAATTCTACCAAACGTAGCACAATTAAGAGGGCCAAGAGGACGAGCCTTCTCACCGCCTCCGTAGTCAGGGGAAGAACAGCCTGAAGGGGCGGGCAGACTTTTATACCTCCCCGTGCTCCGAATCTGGTTTCAGGGGCTTTCTGGGGACCTCCAGGGAATGCTTCTGTTTGACCACGTATGGGCCAGATTTACATGAGAACTGAGCAGCTGGTGACTGATTGCTCATCAGCAAGCCCTACCACTGAGTGTTTGCTCTCCGGGACTCACTCCTGGAAGATGACAGAAAGTTCCCAAGTAAAGCTCCTCAGAGGGGATCTCCAACACGGGGCACGCCCGGTAAAGCACCGAGTAATTCTTCCTGGCCCCGACCTGGAGACAAACCTTGGCCCTCCTGCTTGTGCAGGTCACGGAGTGGGTGGCTCTACTGATACGGTGAGCCTCCACTGCTCTTCGCTAAAGAGGAAAGGCTTTGGGTTCTAAAGGCGGTGTGGCACGCGGGCAAACTCTGGATCCAGCTGGGTTGCTCAGAGATCCTGCCAGGGTGCGGACGTGGAGGAGGGAGATGGCCCAGGATGGGGAGGAAAGAGGAAGTGCAAGTCCGGATTCAGGAGTTTCAAACCTGCTACTGCCCCTTGGAACAACTTGTTACGTAAACTATAACCCCTGGAGGGTTTTACTCGTTACCAAGCACATTTAGATATGGCCTTTAACGAAAAACATACCCTGGCAACAGGTCTTTGGGGAGAAGGACGATACACGACCGTGAAGCTGGGCAGCTGGGGACGCCGCCTGCTTCCCTTGTCTGGTGTCGCTCCTTTCTCTTCCTAGAAGTGCCCGTTGTTAGTTAGATGAGTCCTTTGAATGTACTTGGTTAACTATAAACTTTATCCTCCTCCGTGTTTGTCCACAAGACATGTGAAAAATGTTTGACCTTCATCGGTTCCTCGGCTGGCTTTTGTTTCTATCTAAGAAAAGTGAGACTGTGGAGTTGCCCGGGGCAGCCGTCTTCTCGACTGTGGTCCCCTGCTCCCAGTCTCTTGCAGCTGACTGTTTGTGCCTAATTCTTCTCCCGTTCGCCGACTGGAAGCGGCACAAACCATTGTGTCCAGAGAACCCAGAAGCAGGTGGATTAATGTCCCCTAAGTGCTGTGCTTTGCAGACGATAGAAAGGAACCCTGGCATCTGACGCGAACAAGTGGATGACTGTGTGGTGTCGCCCTCTCCTTTCTCCTCCCTCCCTGCCTCCCTTTCTTTTTTTCTCTCAACCGATATTCATTAGTCAATGTTTTAGGGCTTGAGAATACTTGAACACAAGAGACACAGCCTTGCCTTCATGGAACTCATATTTTAAGTAGGCGAGACAGACAACAACAATAAAAAATTCAAATAGGGGGGCGCCTGGGTGGCTCAGTGGGTTAAAGCCTCTGCCTTCAGCTCAGGTCATGGTCTCAGGGTCCTGGGATCAAGCCCCGCATTGGGCTCTCTGCTCGGCAGGGAGCCTGCTTCCCACCCCCCACTCCGCCTCTGCCTACTAGTGATCTCTGTCAAATAAATAAATAAATAATCTTTTTAAAAATTTCAAATAGGGAGAGGTCTATGAATATAATAAAGCAAGGTGAGGGGATAGTGACTGACTCAGTAGTGGGGGTGGGTGCAATATAAGAGTGGAAAGGGAATGCATCTTGAAGATGAAATCTCAGCAAACAGGCTCTCGTGTGTGATCTGGGCTAGAAGGGTGCATTAAGGCAAAAGAAAGAGCAAGTGCAAAGGCCCTGAGGAAGCAGCGAGTAGCTTACTCAATACATACGCAAAAAAAGGGCAGTGTGGCCAGTGTGGTGGGGATCAGTGAAGGGAAGGGAGATGGCAGGTAAGGAAAGGAGAGGCAGATAATGAGCAAATGGTGAAGGCGCTTTGGTCAGATGATGAGTTTGGATTTTATCCTAAATTCAGTTGGAACTTAGAGTAAGGAGAAAGCAGTAGGTACAGACTGGATATTCTAGGTTGAAATCCTTTCTGATTGCCCTCAACCCTTCTGTGATAGACCATCCTGCAGCCCAGAACCCATCACTGGGCTCTAAGGATACTGGGGTTCTGGGGGAGGGCACAAGCCTATATTGTGACTTGAGGGGAATCCATTCCCAGTCAGGCCCCCAGATCAGACATTTGGCCTCATACCAGTGCCACAGTGGCAAGGCCAGCACCTGTGACATTGGGAAGCTGTGCTCACAACAAGCTTGGACACTCACCAGGGTACCTGGCACCACTCCACTCGGTTCCTGTCAGCTCAGAGACCTCTGGGGCTGGCCACGTACCAGATGGGGACCAGGTGTCCTGGTGTGAGAGTGAACCGGGACAGGAGTACAGGGTAGGGACCCTTCTGATTACTAAGGGCTGCTCACCCTCAGCTGTGTCCACAGACCCCCATGCTACCCCCACTTTCTCTCTAAACATCTCCTTGTGTCCTATGGATGTGACCTCCCAGTTCCCTGAACCGCCGTCACTGAGTATGAGAGCTTTGTGGTCACTCTCCTGGGAGGGGGAGGGGGACTGGAAGAGGGAAAACACACTATTTCCTTCCCTCAAAGAGGAGGTAAATAGTTCAGTGATATTTATTCTTTTCCCGGTATCCTGTAACTTAAACACTATGATACAAAATTAAATACTACTTAAATACTGATATAAAGTCAATACATGTTATATTACATGATATGGGAGTAAGAGAAGAAAGAAAACAAAGATTTGCTTAATAATATGTGTATTATGTATATGTACACATAAATACAATGTGTATGTATATATACACCAGGACGTTCATAACAAGGAGGAAATACTCATATTAATTACAGTCCTTGGTTCTGTAATTGGTCACGTGGCAATAGGTGGGATTTATAACTACCTTCCACAGCTCATCCTGTATTCTTTTTGTTTTCACAGTTTGATGACCCAAACCTTCATTCCTGAAGGGTCTAGGTCATGAGTAGCCCTGCCTGGATTGTGTAGTTGTCCTTTCCAATTGGCCTCATCCTCGAGCATGGTATTATGAAGGGGTGCCCTAAGGGGATCCTGCTTTTCAGACATACTCCTCCCCTCTACTGTGTAATCTAGTTTCCTCCTTGGAAGTCTGGATCGGTCACCCCTGTCAGCACTGGAACTCCCCTTCTCGGCCTGTTGACTCCCAAGGCTCGATGGCCCAGAGTGGCTGGGTGGCAGTCCTAACTTCCAGGTCACGGGAATCCTTGTCGCGTCTCCTAGCAGAAGCATTCCTCCCTGCGAACTGAGACCTCTAGCTCTGCTGGCAGAACAGACCGTTGGCACGTGCAGGAGACAAAGCTTTTGCTTAGAGTCATGGTGCTAGAGATAAGGGGGAGTGGTGCCACTCCCATTTCCTCCCCTTGATTCCTGGAACTGTGAGTCCTAGACGCAGATTTGGAAGACCCACAGCCTTCTGGAGAACCTTGCCCGGGATCTGCAAGGTACTGCCACCCAGCTGGTGTTGCCACCGAGTCTTGGAAGGCCGTTCCACCACTCTGAGAAGCCAGCTGCTTCAAGGAGGGAGAGGAAAAGCCCCATCTAGGCTGCGACATGTGGCCTGCATGAGCGCTGTCCCTGGGAGGGAGCAGGCTGCGGGCACACTTGCTTTGGACTTGACCACCTCATCTCGGGGGCCCACAGGGCCCAAGGTGACTTGACTGCTGTTTGATGAGCGCTAGAGGCTGTGGCGCTTTGTGGACTTTGTCTTTTCAAGGTATTTATGAGCACCTGAGAGCAGGAACTGTGTCTTACCTCTGGAGTAAGTGCCTAACAGAAAGCCTAGAACCCATTACATGTCATGGGCAACGACCCCAAAACGAACTCTGTCAATATGGTAATAGCTTTGCTCACCCAAACCTCTAAATTCAAACATGACAGTAAATTGAAGACACAGGAATGAACCCTCTGTTAAATTCTTTCGATTACTATTTTTTTAAGATTTTGTTTATTAGAGAGAGAGAGAGAGCACGAGCAAGGGTGAGGGGCAAAGGGAGAGGGAGAAGCAGACTCCCCACTGAGCAGAGAGCCCGATGCGGGGCTCCTTCCCAAGACCCTGGGATCATGACCTGAGCTGAAGGCAAAGGCTTAACCCACTGAGCAACCCAGGCGCCCCTGAAGTATCTTTTTTTGAATTCCAGTGGAGATACGGTGGCTCGAGCCTCTTTTTTTTCTTTTCCCCAAGCCTCTTTTAGACAAGGGCAGACACTAAGCTCAGAGAGCAGAAGTGACTTCCACGCTCCGCTGTGAGTCAGAACAGATCAAGACCCAGCGCCTGGCTCTGTGATCTCGCTCACCTCTCTCCCCACCCAATTCCAGTTCCCTCCACCACCTGGACTTCGTGAGCCTTCAGAAATGTCCTTTCCCACCCCTGGCCCTCAGATGCTGTGAGCTAGAACGCGCCAGCTCTGAGTTGGAAGGTCTGCAAAGAAATTCAGTTGCAGGCAATTTAAAGAGAGAAAGGTTTTGGGTTTGGTTTTTTGTTTTTTTTTTTTCATTTTATCTCCTAACTACTACCTTCCTGGCATTGCACACTGAATAATATCTAGGAGTGTGGGCAGTGATGAAGTTTGGGGGTGTAACAGAGGCAGGGGGAGCAGCTCGTGTTCGGAATTAGGGAGCTGAACTTTTTGATGTGATCCAGGTGACAGGGGCATGTCTTCCCTGTGACAAATTCCTTGTAGGTCACACCCACTGGGACTTGCAGCCACATCACTTATCTTGCCAAAGGCCAACCCTGCGACTAACCCCTGACACCTGCAAAATTATGTCTTTGGTTCCAGAAAGGGGGTCACATCCCAGGCTTCTGGGAGTAATGCTGTGAGCCCCCCTTACTTGGCCCGGATTCCATTCCGGTGCCTCACAGCTCCTGCTCTGCTCCCGGGAGTCTCATCTTTCCCCTCAGACTCCTGCACCCCCGAGAACCCTGCTGGGCCCCTGGCACAGGCCCTGAGGAGAGTCCAATTTTGCCCATGGAAGGAGGGATCTCCTTATAGAAACCCTGCATCCACAGAGCCAAACTGGTGGCCAAGAGCCTGGACGAAACAGCGTCTGGACTGATGGGCCCTCGGATGTTAGCACGTGCCAGGTTTGAAAACTGGTTCTGAGTCTTTGTAAATCCCGAAGGAAGAGGAGGTCCCTTTCTTCCGAGTCTCATAGAGAGGGCTCCAATTAATAAAATCCAAGCAGCATGAATCACCAATAGTAATCAGGAAAAGGTCTGTCGCTTAGAAATGCCATTTCCCTTTTGGTCCAGGCTGCTGTGAAGCTTAGTCTAAACTTAGTGTTCAAAGACTTTGCGTTTTCCATCCCAAGCACCTAGCACAGTTTCCCTTCCTGTGAAATTGTTTACGTGACCTTTTTTTTCTCTGCTCTAACTCTCCTTATGCTGCAGTATATTACAAGTTAGCTGGCCCAAGACTCAAAGTGGGTAGTACAAAAATTTAAGTAATTCAAATACCTAGCCATCAGCACCAACAAAAATACCGCGGACATTTTCAGCAGTGCACATTTATTCAAAAGTACGTAAATATGTTAGAGTACATAATATGATACAAGCACTATTGAACTTGACTTGAAAAATAAACTCTACTGGGAAAGAAAGGACTGCGCATGAGGATCCTCGTGCCCACCCAAGTCAGAGTCACGGGGTTACGTCACAGAAGCATGGTGGCAGGAGTTCAGAGCTGGCATCCGAGCTACATTCGTCACAGCACTGGAAGCTGGGGTAGAACCCAGCGGTGGGGGCTGTGAGATCAGTGACTGTGGCTTGATTACTGCTGGTGATGAACAGAGCAGTAGGAGCCTTTGGAGGTCTTGGGAAAAGACACACAAGCAAGGTCCACTGGTCACAGTTATCAGGAGTATCTGCAAAGTTTAGGCCTAGGGCCAATCAAATCATAAGAGCAGCCTGAAACTAGAGCTCGCTGCCCCTGTCCCAAGCTCCTATCTAGTCCCTTCCTCTCCTAGGATTGCTGGAAATGTAAAATCAGGTCACAGCAAATGAGGGAGAGCGAACTGCCAGCGAGGGTCCCCCAGCTGATCGCTGCAGGCCCATCAAGTGCAGAGCGTGACCGGGAAAGCGCCACTCTGGGCCGTCCCCCGCGTTCGGGGATTCTCCTTCTAGCTCACAGGCTTACCTGCCCGAGGATGGGAGCAGCACCGCTTCTAATGACCCATCTCTCCCAGGTCGGAAGGCTCCTCTCCCCCAAAGTTAATCATCTTTTGTCTCATCTACACACCCTGGGCAGGTGTCCCCCAGGATCTTCACGCAGCTCGGCCTCCCCATGGTCCCAAAGGCCCACCTCACTGTCCCCACGGCCATGCACAGTGAATGAGAGAACACCGTGAGAGCTCCCCCAACCCGGCGAAGAGGAGATCGGTTCAGCCTGTGCTCTGAGGGACTCTGAGGCACAGACTCGTTTCCAGCCTCCGCCATAGTCTGCGGTGCCTGGCACGGAGGGAGGGCCCCGCCGGTGTGCTGAGCAGGCCAGCTGAGGGGCCGCTCAGTGAGGGGGAGTGAAGCCAAGCAGCACAGAGCCACCCAGCTGAGAACATTCTGTGCATGAGCTCACAGCCCTAAGCCAGAAGGGGAAAAAGCCAACATTCTATACTCACCTGGATTTACCTTTTCAAAGCCACCTGCTGTCCCTGACCTCTCCCTGGGTGGACCACAGGGCAAGCAATGACCTTGCTCAAGCCGGGAGCCCCAGGTATCCTATTTGAGGGGGGTTTGTCACTCTTACCCACATCACTCACCTCAAGTCCTTGGCTAGTTTGTAGTAAAGACAGATGACAACACCCATCAGCACAAGTATGACAATCAGTAAGCCACCATCCATGGCCATCATAATCTTAAGGTCGAGCATGTCACACGCACCCGGGCAGAGAGGTGTAGGGAAGCAGTGAGTGTGGCCTCCTTCCCCAACCGGCCACCTCGAGTCCTGGGCAGGCTTCAGTCAGTGGGGAAGCAGGAGCCCCAAACCACAGAGTTTCCACCTGTAAGCGTGTGTGAACGCTCCCAGGGAGGCCTGGGAGCCGAGGCTGGCCATAGCAGGGGGAGGGGTTTCTTCGTGGGTGGAAAGCAACCAATCTGGACTTGAAATGCCAAGTCCAGAGAGAAGGAAATCAGAGAAATTGGGAAGAATCTTTTTCCTTTTCGCAGGCAGCAGCATGCAGCTACAAAACACAGGCCAGCCCTCGCACAGGTAGTTTTATTCCCAAACACCGGGGCCTCCTGACATCCAGGCCCTGAGTCAGGAGCGACCCCGTGCTGTTCATCAAGTTTAAAGTATTTTCTGCGAATGACTAAGGAAATGTCTTTTTTTCAAAATGTCCTGCTGTGCAATGCTGAGAATCTGCAAACCCACATTGTAAGTGATAAGGTTTACAGGAAAACAGTGTTTCATGCTCCCACTGACAACCGTCATGCCATATTATGATTCAAGGAGATTCTAGGAGCCTTTGACCTTCATTCTGTCTCTCCAGGAGACCACAGGCTCTTTTGACATTTTTCCTCCTAAATCCTCCCAGAAAAATTTGTCTGGAATCTAGCAAGCTGTTTAACATTCTGAAATTAGGGAACAGTGAGCCAGGAAGAAAGCATAAACAAGGTAACTGCTAAGCATATTTAGAGTTAAACCGTCCAGATCTGGATGAAAGCTAACTACTAAAAAAAATTTTTTTAATTGAGGGAACAGGATATTTTATGAAACCTGTAATTTGAGAAAGAAGGATGGAATCATCCTTGCTAGAAGGAATGAAGATCCCAGGTTGAAGAACTCGCTTTTGAAGCACAGCCACTGTCCAGCCCCATGTTCTATGTCACGGGCATGTGACGTCCGCTCTCGGACAGCAGCCCTTCCACGGGGTTCTGAATTCTGTCCTGTGTGGAGATGGTCTTCAGCCCCCAGGAAACAGATATGCTGTGTTGAACCATTTCGTTCTAAGTCTTTTCTCTGCTCAGGTCTTAATTCCCTCACATTGATTCTCAGGATCTGACTGCTCCTCAAAAGCAGCTTTAAGATTTCAATGAAAAAAAGAAAAAGAAAAAGAAATATGGAGAGCTAAAAATCCCTTGACTTAAAAGTTTAGTTAGAGAAAACTGAATAGGCTTTATGCTGTAGCTCCAGAATGAAATAATGCAATGCCATTTATAAGGATTTGTTGATATTGGAAGATTTTCACACTTGATCGGGAAGATACGAGGGTTACAAAGATGAAAGTTGACCAGGACATCTGTCATAGTAGGTGTGTACGATACAGGCCCCAAGCCAGCCAATCTAGTAGCCCTGAATGAGGATGAGCAGACTATAGGTACAGGCGACATGGCTTAGACTCGCTCTCCCTGGCTCTCTCTCCAAAGTACAACTGTAATCCCTGGGGGAAAAACACAAGAGTCAAATAAAGAAATACTCTGGAAGTTGGGAAGAGGAAAGCAAACAGGTTACAGACCCCAAGCCTGGATGAGCAACACAGCAGCAGAACAGAAAGAGGCAGCCCGGGCCAAATCTAGCAGCAGAAGGTGGCACCAGTGGGTTTACTGCTCCAGGATTTATTTATTTATTTATTTTTAAAGATTTTATTTATTTATTTGTCAGAAAGAGAGAGACTGAGCACAGGCAGACAGAGTGGCAGGCAGAGACAGAGAGAGAAGCAGGCTCCCTGCCGAGCAAGGACTGCTCCAGGATTTAATGCAAGTCCTGCCAACACCACCACGCTAGCACAGCAGCAAGGGCAACACGTGTGGTGTGGGAGTCCCGCTGACAGCAAAAAGCCAGTAAGAGTGATCTGCTTCCTTGCTGGTGCCAAGATGTGTCTCTGCCGGGAGACAGTGAGGTGGCTAGCTGACAGCTCCAAGAGGACCCACCATAAGAAGCTTCTCTGTCCCTATGAGCCAGATTCCCTTCTCCCACTTAGACATACCAGATGGCTCTAGCCTGAAGAATCCCCTGCTCCTCCTGGCCACACTGTCAGGGCCCCAAGAGCCCCAGTGGCACCACAGAAACTGACCAGATCAGAACAGCACTGCAAAGCCTCTGGACATTAAACTGTCATTAGAATCTCATCCCACAGTGGTAGACTGGGACCTACATGGTAAATCTAAGCAGGTGACTATCTGATACAACTCAAGATTTACATAGGACTTAACCAAAATATCCAAGATTCAGTGGAAAATCACCCGTTGGATCAAGAACAAGAGAAATAACATCTGAATGAGAAAAGACTGTGAACTGATGCTAACAGCAAGATGAATCAAATGTTGGAATTATCCAAAAAAGGATTTAAAGCAGGCATCATTTAAAAAAAAAAAAGGCTTCAACAATCAGTAACAAATCTTTTTGCAACAATCAAAATATAGGAATCTCAACAAAGAAATGGATGTTATAACCAAAGAACCAAATGGAAATTACAGAATGGGGTGAGGGGAAGGCTCACTGGAGGGGCTCAATGGCAGATGGAGATGCCAGGACCAAATCAGTGAACTTGAGGACAGAGCAAGAGTATTTACCCAATCTGAACAAAAATCTAACATAACCTCAAGGACCTGTGGGACTATGACAAAAGATCCAACATTTATGTCATCAGAGTCTCAGAAGGAGAGGAGAAAGAAGATGGGGCGAGCTTCTGATGAAACAAGACAGACAGATTCAAGAAGTGGAGAAAACTCCAAACAGGATAAACCCGAGAAAATCCACGGCAAGGCACATTAAAATTAAACTTCTGAAAACTAAAGACAAAGAAACAAACTCGAAAGCAGCCAGAGAGAAACAAGACACTACCCACCAGGGGGACCCCAGTTCAAACCACAGACCTCTTATCCGTAACAGCAGCAGCCAGACAGAAGTAACACATGACGTCGCTCAAACGCTAAATGAAAAGAACTCCAAATTCTATATCCAGCAAAACTATCCTTCAGGAATGGATGGGGAGAGAGACATTCTCAGATGAAGAAAAAGAATTTGTTCTAAATATATCTACCCCTTAAAGAAAAAATAAAGGGAAAACAGCTGATCCAAGCTGATGGGGATGGAGAGGAGGAATTTAGGGATCATAGTCAAAAAAGGCCTTTCTGAGGAGGGGACGTTCCAGTAGACACCTGGAGAAAGGGAGAGATCAAAGTGAGCAGGTGCATTCCAGGCAAAGCAAATATTGACAGAATCTTAAGGTGCAATGGGTTTGTTGTGCTCAAGGAACAAGAACAAGGCTGTTGGGGCCAGAGTGGGATG
>PISX010034037.1:0-14322 GCA_004024625.1 Mellivora capensis
GAGTTATTTATTTTCTAAATGCCTCATTTTTATGTATTATAATAGGAACTAAATATAGAGAGGACTTGGTTGTAAACCAAAATGGATGAAGTTTAATGCTTCCTGATAAATGTAAATTGAATTTATGATTTGTTTCTAATTGATTTCTCTCTTTCAATATAGAATCTTTGCCTAAAAGATCTGGACACTAGAAAAATTGAAAGACTTAAGAAGAGCTCATTCCTACTATTCAAACTAGCATTTCCTTTTGTAATGTTAAAATAAGATTAATATTTGCTAAAATTCAGTGAGCTTTTTCCTTCATTCCTTCCATCCTCCCTTCCCTCCTTTTCCTTTCTTCTTGCCAAAAAGAGAGAGAAATGTGAAATTTTTAAAAGAGAACATGTAGGGGTCCCTGGGTGGCTAAGTTGGTTAACTATCTGTCTCCGGCTTAGTCATAATCCTGAAGTCCTGGGATGGAGCCTCACATGGGGCTTGCTGCTCAGTGGTGAGTCTGCTTCTCCCTCTGCCCCTCACACTGCTCCTGTTCTCTTTCTCTCTCTCTCAAATAAATAAATAAATAAAATCTTAAAAAAAAGATAAAGAATAGAACATGTATATAAGCATTGGTCTTAGAACAAAATATAACATTTGTTTACATATGATTATATACTTTTAAGAAAACAAATAAAAAATAAATAACCTCCCCACCAAAAAGAAAAAAAAGATATCTACTAATTGAAGTTTCAAATCATTTTATTTAGTTTTTAATTCTTTTAACCAAATGAGCTGTGATTCAGAATCCTCTCCCCTGATTTCTTTGAGTTTCATGCTATTTTCTTTTTAATGAAATATAAACTATTTCATTTTAATGAAATTAAATGAAATTAAATTAACATTAATTATAATGTTCTATAATATAAAAATTTTTTCAATGTCAAAACATTTGTGGGGCAAATGAAAGAAATATCTGTGCTTCCTAAACATACTCAAGACTCTTCCAGGCCAATGAACTGACATGTTTAATGTCAGGCAGTTGCATGTTGGGAGTGTCAGCTTGACAAAGAAGGTCATATTAACTGTCACTGAAAGCAGTTAAATTTTCATAGAATAAGCCAATAAAATTAGAATGATGGATACTATAGTGAACTTTGAAGACAGAAGAGGGAAAAAGCATATATACAATAACCATGGGATATTAGTGTAAATACCATAATTTTATTTTTATTTTTTTAATGATGACTTCTATTTATTGAGTTTATATTAAGTTCCAGGAATTGCTCTCATTTAATCCTTAATCTAGCCCTATCAGATAGATGCTATTATTATCCCTCTTTCATAGTCATGGAAACTGGGAATTGAGAGATTAAGTAATCTGCCTAAGATTATATATGGAGAAGAGCTGAGATTCACACCAAAGTAATATACCTTACACCAAAGTAATATACCTTATATATATATATATATATATATATATATATATATATACATGTATATACATGTATATATATATATTCATTCATTTTTAAGAACAGAGAGGAAGAGAGAGAGGAGAAAGAGAAAGGGTGAGGGAGAGAGAGAATCTCAGCCAGGTTCTAGGCCCAGTGTGGAGCTAGATGTGAGGATTGATCTCATGACCCTGAGATCATGACCTGAGCCGAAATCAAGAATCAGATGCTTAACCAATTGAGCCACCCAAGGGCCCCTACCATAATTTTTAAAATTTAATATATACAACATATGTTATAGCAAAAATCCAAAATGGATCATAATATGAAATTCAAGAACTAAAATTATTAAACTTGTAGGAGAGAACAGAAGTTAGGCAAATATTGTGAAACAAAGTATGAGAAAAGCCAGCTTGCAACAAAAAAACCACAATGATAATAATAATTAAAAGATTTTAACCAAGATTAAAATCCTTCAGTCTTTGAGGAACTTATATAATCTTTGTACTAGGTGTAATAGGTTTGCATTGTTTTTATTTTTTTAATTTAAAAATTTTATGTTAAAATATATTTTTTATTGAGGTAAAATTGATATCTAACATTATATTAGTTTCAGGTACCCAATGCAATAATTTGGTTCTTGATTCTTATATATATTACAAAGTGATCACCATAATAAATCTATTACTGTCTGTCACCATACAATTTACCCCTTCACCCATTTCTCCAATCTTCAGCCCCTTCCCCTCTGATAATCACCAATCTATTTTTTGTATCTGTGTGTTTTGCTTTGTCTCTTCATTTGTGTTTTTAAATTTGCATATATGTGAAATGACATGATATTTGTCTTTCTCTCTCTGACTTATTTTACTTGGCATAATACCTTCAACTGAGGTCCACCCATGTGGTTGCAAATGGCAAGATTTCCTTTCTTGTGGCTAAGTAGTACTCTGTGTGTGTGTGTGTGTGTGTGTGTGTGTGTGTGTATGCACACCCCTATATTTATCCACTGACATACCAATGACTACTTAGGTTATTTTCATATTATGACTATTGTAAATAATGCTGCAATGAACATGGGAGTGCATATATCTTTGAATTAGTGTTTTATTTTCTTTGGATAAAGAACTGGAAGTGGGATAGCTAGATCCTATGGTAGTTCTATTTTTTAATTTTTTGAGGAAACTCCATACTGTTTCCATACTGGCTATATACAATTTACATTTTTGCCGACAGTGTACAAGGGTTCCCTTTTCTCCACACCCTCTCCAACACTTATTATTTCTTGTCTTTGTGATAATAGCCCTTCTAAACTAGTGTGAAATGATACCTCATTGTGGTTTTAACTTGTATTTCCCTGATAATTAGTGACTTTGAGTGTCTTTTCATGTGTCTGTTTGTCATCTGTATGTCTTTAGAAAAAAAAAATTAAGGATTTCTCCCCATTTTTTAATCATATATATTTTTTTAAATTTTTCTGTTGAGTTGTTTGAGTTCTTTATGTATTTTAGCTATTAACCCCTTATCAGAAACATGGTTTTCAAATATTTTCTCCCATTCAGTAGGTTGCCTTTTCATCTCATTGAAGATGTCCTTTGTTAGTAGCAGCTTTTTAGTTTATTGTAGTTCTGCTTATTTTAACTTTTGTTGCCTTTACTTTTGGAATAAGGTAAAAAAAAATCAACACAAGAATCTCATAGTACCACCTATGTTTTCTACTAGGAGTTTTATGTATTCAGGTCTTAAATTCAAATCTCTAATCCATTTTGCATTAATTTTTGTGAATGGTGTAAGATAGTGGTTTAGTTTAATGCTTTTGCATGTGGCTGTCCAGATTTCCCAATACCACTTATTGAAGAGATTGTCCTTTCCCTATTGTATAATTTTGGCTCCTTTGTTGTAAATTAATTGGCTATAAGTGTGTGTGGTTCTCTGTTTCTGGGCTTTCTATTATATTTCATTGATGTATGTGTCTGTTTTTATGCCAGTACTATAGTGTTTTAATTACTATTGCTGTATAGATAGTTGGAAATCAGAGAGTGTGATACCTCCAGGTTTATTCTTCTGTCTCAAGATTGCTTTGGTTCGTCAAGGCCTTTGTAGTTCCATCCAAATTTTAGAAGTATTTGTTCTAGTTCTGTGAAAGATGTCTTTGGAATTTTGATAAGTATTGCATTGAATCTGTAGCTTGCTTTGGGTAATAGAGACATTTTAATAATATCAATTCTTCTAATCCATGAACACAGGATACCTTTCCATTTATTTGTACTTTCTTCAATTTCTTTCACCAACATCTAGTTTTTATTGTATAGGTCTTTCACCTCCTTGGTTAAATTTATCCCAAGTAGTTTATTCTTTTTGATGGAATTATTAATGGGATTGTTTTCTTAATTCTCTTTCTGCTAGTTCATTATTACTGTATTGAAAAGCTACAGATTATCAATTTTGTATCCTGCCATTTTATTGAACTCATTTATTCTAACAATATTTTAATAGAGTCTTTAGGGCTTTCTATCATCTGCAAGTGTCATCTGCAAGTAGAGACAATTTTACTTCTTCCTTTTCAACTCTGATTCTTTTATTTATCTTTCCTATTTGCTGTGACTAAGACTTCTAATATTATGTTAAATCCAATAATGGGACCTGCTGATGCCTTTGCCCCCCCCCCCAAGTCCCACTGCTCCTTGCCCCTCCAGTAGAAGCTTTAACATTTAGCAAATGAATCCTCTTCACATATAACCCCATCACTTCTCAGATTGCTAATTGAATGAGTCTGCACATGAGCCCCATAAAAGGAGTATTTCAGATCTACATAGTCTCCCCGGTTTTTTGTATGTAAGCTCTATTGTTTCCAAAGGCAGACTGTTTCGGGGACTTGTCTTTTTGATGCAGGTCCCAAGGGTTGGGGTGGCTAATGTGAAACACAAACCTCTCACTCTTCAGGGAGAGGCTCCAGAGCCAAGACTGGGGGTGGGAAATATTTTGATGAGACCATATTTCTGCCTCTCCTACCTATCTGGATTTGGCCATTTTATTCCTTATTGTAGAGGGAGCTGTTCAGCTACATTTTTGTTCTTTTTCAATGGGAATTATTCCATATGTAGTTGTAGATTTGGTATATCTGTGGGAAGAGGTGAATTCAGGGCTCTCTGTGCTGCCATCCCTTCTAGTCCTGAACATTTTATTAAATTTATTTCTAAGCATTTCATTTCTTAATCTAAGTGGGTTCATTGTTTTCTTATTTTCTTTTCTAATAGCTCATTGCTGTTATTTCAAAATAAAATAAATTTTTGTATATTAACCTTGTAACCTTGTCAACTTTTAAAATTTGCTTTTAAGTTCCTACAGCTATCTTCAAATAAGATTCTCTTTTGAACTTAAGTATTTTCTACCTGCACATGATTTCCTCTCCAGACCTCAAATTTGATTTAAACTCTAAAAGTGACTTTTAGAAAGATCCTTGACCTCATCTCAAACCAAGTTAAATCATTCCCTTTTCTATGCACTCACTGAACTTTTGTCATATTCTTTTTATTACATTTGAAAATGTCTATGGTAGGCTTTATAAATGTCTATGGTAAGCTTTATAAAAATGATATGAATTGGATTGAATTGAATCTCTTTTAATTTTTCTATTTGCAACTAATACTAATACAGAGAGCTAACTGATGCCATTAAATTGTGAGAGGCAGCACAATATACATATAGGCTACTGGCATATGTATATGGCATATATACTGGCATATATACATATAGGCACAGTCATGTTGAATGAAGCTTTATTCCTTAAGTGTTCTATAAACATTGGCCTTTGTTTTCTAGTCTGTTAAATGTACATAGGTATTTTCCTATTCAAGCTGCTAATGTAGAGTTAGTCAAAAGGGTGTTGTTCTTATTACTATTTTTAAGTCTATACTGTCCTTTTATCCAAAAGACATGGGCATTTTAACTATGATTTTCAATGGCTTAACTCAAATGAATTATCAAATTAAGCACCACGATTGTTCATTTGGTACCCACTTTTAGATGGCACAATCTCCTCCCATCTCCAATATTAAAATTTAAATAGTCTTTATTTTCCTAGATATGAGGCAGTCCTTACTGTCACATAGATAGTAACCAAGTGGCAGCTAAGCTTATTGTCAGGTTCAGAGGGAATGGAAAACAGTACAATAAAATTATAAAAATGCAACATTGCTTGGTCTAAAAATATAAGATTAATTTAATTCAGGGAGTTTTAAAATTTTTAAGAACTGTTCAATCTCTGCTGACCTATGATACGCACATACCTACTCCTTAGGGAGGAGTTGTGGTGAGAAGCTATAAAAAGTCTAATATCTGAAAGGTTAAATTAAATTTGGGAAAGCTATAGGATTCTCAAGTGTTTAAATGATGCAATTATTGTAGAAACAAACTTGATCATACCCGATAACATAGAGATTTCTTTATATGATGTTTCTGCCACTGGAGATATTATATCACTATAAAAAATTCTTTTTCAAACCCATCCAAATAAATTATGTTAGGAAAGATTTAGTAGTTGTTTAATTTAACTCACAAAAAAACCCATAAATAAGTATCAGCTTACTTATTGAGGATAAAATACCCACAACCAATAATACTATTTAATTCCTTATGAAATGTAACCCCATGAAAAATGCAGTGTAATTACATTTAGTGACATGCTGCAGTTTAATTAGGGTTAATTAAATTGAACTATTGGCAATTTTTGCTTATTTGTGTTATTTTTTAAAAAAATACTGTGATTTGAAGGTTAATTACAGTATCTATAAGATAATAAAATTGCTTCTCCTCAGCTTTTTTTCATATATATATAGAAGGATAATTTTGGCACTCCGTAAATAAATTTATGGATGTATTATTTACTATTATGAATTGAACATAGCTAAAAAGAATGGACAACTTTAACTATGAATATAAAATTTTATTTTAAACTAATAATTGCTGTGTTGGTGCTTTTTTTTTTAAATTCAGAAGGATTTAAAGCTCAGAAGGATTGTCTGTTTTTAAGGAGTTTTCTTTTAAGATTATCTTATTGGTGTCGCTTATGAGAATATTCTACTTATGCCTGTTTTTATTTATACTTGTGATCCTCATATGTTTAATTTGTTTTATAATTCTCTATCCCACTTCCAAAGATCTCAAATCCTCAACCTTCATCAAGCTTAGGTAGGTACTTAATTGCTTTATGGTTTTGCTGCTACTCTAGTAGGAACCCTTATTCTTCACAAACTGCTCTACTGATGTATCTATCACCAGCATAACCAATCCTCTGTGAAATCATGTTTTTCTCTCATTCTTTTTTTTTTTTTCCAAAACTTTGGTAAATAGTGATCCATTCCAACTAGAGTATAGCATGAGGGGGGAAATTGCATACTAGCTCAGGATATCTGAGTTTGAATTGTAGCCCTACCACTTACTACCTGTATTACACTGGGAAATATACTTAACAACTCTAGTCCTCAATTCCTTTAACTGTGAAATGGGAGTAATAGTAATGATATTTAAAGACTCAGTGAGGAGTGCCTGGATGGTGCATTTGGTTAAGCTTAGGACTCTTGGTTTCAGCTCAGTCATGATCTCAGGGTGATGAGATCAACCCTGGCATTGGGCTTCATGCTCAGTGTGGAGTCTGCTTAGGATTCTCTTGCCTTCAGCCTCTGCCCCTACAGCTCATGCTCTCTCGCTCTCTCTATAAAATAAAAATAAATGTTAAAAAAAGAGACTCAATGAGATAATGTAACTAGCCCATGCTCTAATTCATATTAGTCAAATCATGTCCATTATCAACATCATCAGCCTGTCAAAAACACGTCAACAATTGAAAATTACCATAGTGATGTGAAACCTCAAAATTTACTCTAGATAAATGTATTCATTGGAGCAGGAGAAAATGTTTCTTTGCCCTGAAAGGAAGTTACTTGTTAATGAAATTAATTCAGTTATAAAGATGTATTTGCTTCTTTGCTTTCTCTATATCCTTCCTCCTGAGTTGTGGCCACTTGTCCCCGTGCAGCTTCAGTTCAGGCAAATTGTCAGCGATGGATATAAGTACACATGATCAGAGGAATCAAAGGAATGGCAATTGGGTATATGGCACTCAGACCACTAAATGTTGAAACAGTGTTCTTTAGCAAAGTCACAATGAAACCAAGTGATTTTATTTCAGTAGACCGTAAGCAAACCATTGTATTATGAGTGGCTTCTGGCCAGACAGAAGACTACATAATTCTAGAGAATGTAGTTTAAGGAAATGGCTGAGGACTTTGGGAAGAGAAATTCTCTTTAAATTCTTATAAATTATAGTGTTTTGAAAATTCATTGGGAAGACTTGCACTGTGGAAAGATAATCATTTCATTTTGTATCATTTTTTAATGATGTACTTAAAATTTCTAGCATCATGAAATGATCTGTTCACATATCAGTTGCTACTCTTTTACTCTATCTTTACAGATATGAAAATACTATTGAAACAATCATAAACATGTGAAAGAGACTAAAATGGTTCTTTTTAGTTCTAATGAAATGTTCTAATTAAAATGTTCTAATGAAATACATCCTTTTCACTTAATAACTTTAATATAAAACTAAAATAAGTTGTATTTGTTTAATATTGTCACCAATACTAATTACATTTTTGCCTATGTTATTTCATTAGAATAAGTGACCAAATTAACAGTAGAAAGCAAACAATTGGCAGTATTTGAAATATGATGTCTCTCTTCTTTCTCATTTGGGAGAACACTTATGATTTAGAATTTTCTCAGTGTCTTATGCACCTAAATAATTATCCTAATAACATTGTATTTTAAATTAATAGACTTTAAAGTAGGTAGTAATCTTTACCATTAAAACAGATACAAAATATTTATTTCATGGGTATGTATGTATGTATGTACTTAGACTAATTGATTTAGAATGACACAAGTATATAAAAACATGGAAATATTTTGTAGCTCATGTTTTAAATAATGCAAATGTAGAAAATTATGACCTTCTTTCTAATGTACCATAGATATTCTAGTTCAGCTTCCAATTTTAAAATAGCATGAAGTGATTAATATTCATCAAAAGGAAGTGGGAAGAGAAGCATCATTTTATTTTCAATTAATAGAAAACATGACATTGTCTATTTTTAGTTTCCTAGCTATTTATCCATTCCCTATGGAAGTGAATGGGTTTCTACACTCCTTGTCTGCGTTTTTGCTAAAAGTGCTTGCCTGTGCTGCCAAGCTCACCACGCAGTTTCTATCTGGCATTGAAGCACTATCTTTTTTAGCCATGCAAATCTGTGTTTTGTGATAAAGTAGAGTATGGGCAGCCTTGCTGACTCTACTCTGCTTCAGAAAGAACTCTCCCTCACTACAGTATTCCATTTGAAAACTCTCTTCTGATGCTTGACTTTCTTCTGAAATTGTACTTGCAATCCTAATGGTTCTCTCTTTAATATTTGAACTCATCTTACTTGTTTAATGTGAAATAGATATTTAATTCTAAACTGAACAGCAATGAAATTTCTGAATGCTATAGAAAGTAAATTTTTTAAGAGATCAGCTATAATTTATATACTTGTATATAATTTATACTATTTATACTATATACAATATAATTTATACTATATACTATATAATTTATACTACATACAATATAATTTATAATTTATACTATATACTATACTATATATATAGTATATACTACATAGTATATACTATATAATTATATATACTATATACAATATAATTTATAATTTATATACTTGTATACAATTTATATACTTGTATATTTATAACCTGGCATATATCACTGAAAAGTGGGATTAAGAGTTTCTAGGCCACGATGGAGGTAATCTAATTTGTGATATGTTGGTCTATTCATTTCAAATTCTACAAGATCTGCAGTGATTATTTCAATCTCTGTGATGGCATAGTCACTGTATCAATTGCCACTTATTTCAGCATGAAAAATGAATGCATTAGTTGTACTATCAACCATTTACTTAATGTACGTCTAGGCATCACCTTAGAACATCCATTTCTGGTGTTTTATAGGCACATGACACTGTCTGCTTCAAAAACACAGAAATGAAGGATATATAGTAACTTGGTGTACCTACTTATAATCTTACCTAACAAAGTTTTTTAAAACTTTTTTTTTACCTGTATTGATAAATTGCATATATTAGCTTTCTTTTAAAGGTATCACACAAGCATGACAGAGAAAACTCACAACACTAACAGGAAAATCTCTCCCAAAACTGTTCAAAGAATTTTCATAAAAACAAACTTATAAATTGCTAAACTAAATTCCCTTAATACTCTAATACTATTAATAGAAAATCATTTTAGACATTTTAGCTAAAAATATCAAACATACCATGTTCCCTTAAATATCGTAAGCCCTTTAATTAAAAAGAAAGGCACTGATATTATAAACTTAAGAATGAAATATGAGTGATTTAAACTTGGCTTCCTTCATTATATCTTAACTTAATTATCTTTTAACTTACTAAGGGGCATGCTGAGGTTACTTGGTAGAAAATTAAAAACGATTGTACTTTGCTATCCTAGATTTGCTGTAATTATTGGTGTGTTTGTTTGTTGATTATTCACAAATTTGAAATAACTTTATGAGAACTATATATATGCCCTGAATTCCTCCCAGGACACTGATTAGACAAGTGGGAACATTTTTAAAGCTGTCTGACTTGGTAGGTAGAATTTTCTACCCTTTATTATCTAATTGAAATCTGTTTCTTCCCATGATCTTCTCTGACTACAATTCTAAAGATCTCTAGCACTGCCACAATTCTGAATTTGTTTTAATGTCATCCATTGGGTTTCAGAACTCTTCACCTATCTTTGTTTTCTGTAGCTGGAACTCTGATGTCAGGCTAATGACATGTTAGAAACAGAAGGAATTTTCTGAGTAGCAGAAAATAAAAGCGGTTATTTATTTCTTTTCTCCTCTATTACAGAATATTTCTTTTCAGCTCTTTGTATTTATTAAGTTGGCTTTTAATTCCTCATCTTATTGGGTAATAGCAAATTTAACATTCCTATTTATGTAGGAAAGGGCAAATGTCAGCTAATCTGATACTTTAGGCACTATGTGTCTAATTTTTTTTTAAAGATCTTATCTATTTATTTGACAGAGAGATCGATCACAAGTAGGTAGAGAGGCAGGCAGAGAGAGAGGGGGAAGCAGGCTCCCCGCTGAACAGAGAGCCCGATGCGGGACTTGATCCCAGGACCCCAAGAGCTGAAAGCAGAGGCTAAACCCACTGAGCCACCCAGGCACCCCTAAGTGTCTAATTTTATCTGGGACCCTAAAGTTATAAAGTAGACTAGTGAAGAGAACTTGGGTTTTAGTGTTAGACATGGTACTAATCTGACTTCATCAATCTTCACCTGTATGATGTTGAACATGTTACTTAACTTTTAATGGCAGTTTCCATATCTTCTTATCTGGGGTAACTAAACAAACTACACTGATTTATTGTGAAGATAAAATCACATCTCTAAAGTGTATTTTAACATACCTGACCCATAGATAATACTTATTAAATTATAGTTGCAATTAGTTAATCTATGAAAATAATCTTATATATGCTAGGGTGAAGTGGTTCATTATTAATATTAAATGTAGCTTCTAAAATAGATTTTACTTTTAAGCTCACTAGGGCAAATAATTTAAAATCTGCCATATTTCATACAGATGTCAAGATCTATGAAGGGACTGAGGTCTGAGATCTTGCCCTATGTATAAGTTAATAAGATACTTTGCCAAGTTCATGTACATCAACAAAGACACCAGACTCCTAAATGAGATAAAGGAACAATACCAACAGCAGTGGTCAGCATTATATTGCTTACACTAGTTCTCCAAGCCCTAATTCCCACATGTCACATGGTGACATGACAAGTCTTGCGTGATGCCTGTACACACAGTGGGTTGTGTTAGGGGAAAAAACTACATTTAAAAACCTTATTTTTAAATAAGGAGATGATGAGCAAACCCACCCAAACTTTGCACTGGAAAGAGACATTGTTATTATAAATGTGAACAGCAAAATAATATGCCTTCTGTTCTGGAAGACACTTTCTAACTTGCAAGGGCATTTGCTCTATAAGCAATCTTGAAAGATGATATGAAACTAAAAAACTGTTAATGCCTCTTCTCAGAAGACAGAGAGAAGTGAGGAACATACAGAGAATTGTATCCCTACAGTACGATAATGGAAACTGGGCCTTCTAGGATAAAAATCAAGAGAAAATTTCATAAACACAATTCTTTTAAAAAAATTATTTATTTGAGAGAGAGCATACATGACTGAAGGGAGGAGCAGAGGGAGAGGGACAAGCAGACTGCACTGCATACTGAGCGCAGAGCCCCATATGGGGCTTGATCCCATAATGCTGAGATGCTGACCTGAGCCAAAATCAAGAGTCAGACACTTAACCAACTAAGCCCCCATGAACACAATTCTTATTTACAGTCATTCAAAGTGCTGAATTTTACAAAAAAAAATTTTTGATAGGCATGGTAAAGGAGATCAATTACTTCTAGATGACTTTAGTGTTTCAGAGAGAGGACAGGAGAAATTGGGATATTTATCAGGTTTTTGAATATAATTTAAAGCATGTATTTCATTGTGAGGTTTTAATTAGTATTGGTTTGAGATATGGTAGTAGTTGAGGACTGATGGACTAGGCAAGACTAAGGTTTTGAAAAAAAGGTTCCAAAGTGAGTGTTTATGTATTGAAAGTTAGCAGATTGATGTTCATATTAATGAGTTTTTCAAAAGTCTTTGGAAAGAAAAATAATGTTACTTGCATCTTTTTTCTTTCTAGGTGGGGTTTTCTGGAACAGCAAGAATAAGTGTAAGATTAGTGAAATCATGATAATATAGAGATTAAGCTTTGTGGGTTCTTAAAAGCCAAATTACCTTTATCCAAAGCCTGTCATTATATGAACATATATGAACCTGGACTTGTGACAGAGAGAGGTCTACTCATTTGTAGTAGATTAGTTTTACATCTTGAAGACAATGTTGGGAAAAAGGGTAAAACACAGAGAAGGGAATTGAGGGAAATTGGAGGGGGAGATGAACCATGAGAGACTATGGACTCTGAAAAACAATCTGAGGGTTTTGAAGGGATTGGGGGGTGGGAAGTTGGGTGAGTGTGGTGGTGGGTATTATGGAGGGCACGTATTGCATGGAGCACTGGATGTGGTGCATAAACAATGCACTGAAAAGAAATTTTAAAAATTAAAAATTAAAAAAAAACACAGAATATTCCAAATGGAGAAATTAGAAAAAAATTGACATGGTGTGGGAGAATGACCAATTTAAGATTTAAAAACATGTAGAGAGAAACAAATGTAAGAAATGTTAAACACAGAAGAATTCTGGCAGAACATTAGGATTTGCTGGAGTCACTTTAATATAAAAGGGAATCTTCCTTACATTTACAACAATAGGGAAAAACCATTCCAATCATAATAACTTGATCTAAATACATACTCATGTTTAATCTTATTATGGAAAATACTTAATTGAGCAGTATTTTTAAGAAGATGATTACAATGAGTCATAACTTGTAGCCAGCTGAGAGTTTTTCCAGATATTATTTGTTCTTTCCTTATTTTCCCTTTTTGTATAGATCTAATTTTTTTCAAAGTCATAAGTTACATAAATCCCTGTAGGCAAGGGGTGATTTATAAGCAAAGATGGTCATCAAGATTAGGATGGAGTTCAAAAGAAGCAATAAGAGAGAAATCACTTGAGAAAACAAAAGTCATTTTATGTTCAATAAGAATTCCCCAAGCCTATCATTCTCAAAGTCGACTATCCAGAAAATAAAGCCTTTTCTTAAAAATAAACTTTTGGATTTGAAAAAATGCTTTTTGTTGCATATGACAAAATTAAAGCTTTATGACTGATGATGGGCTTCCGTTTTCCAGGATAATTATTAAAATAAGAGAAAACAAGAAATTAATACTAGCTTTAAATTTAAAACATTTAGTTCCTCCTAAGCAGAATTGACATGTGTTCATATAGTTTGGTGGGCTGTTTTTTGTTTTTTTTTTTTTAACATTCTGGTTCATATCTCAGTTTCCCTATTGAAGGATTTGCTCTGGTGCATTAATAAGAAACCCGTTATTAAAACTCACTAATGCTGTATCCTCCAAATTCACCTGTATCCATAGTAAAGAAGACATTTTGTCTGCATCATTCTGACATTTTTGTCTATTAGGTATATTTCTGAATTTGATATGGTAAAACATAATACAATAACATCTAGCAAAGGAGCACACAAGAGAAGAGAGCAAACCTGAATGACTTGTTCAGAGGAAGCTGAGATTTGCTGGAAAACTGGCATATGATCTCCTATAGCAGCAGATAGAGAGCTGGTGATAACAGCAATTAAGGAACAACCATTTAAATATCGTGACAGCTGAATTTAGTTGTCACAGAAAATTTTAGCAGACTTTATGGTGGATGACTGCACAGATCAATGTAAAAACTTTAAACATTATAATGGGAGTTTCAAGGTGAACACTTTTCCTGGGTAGGGACATAGTACCTCCTGTTTGTTTGTTTGTTTTCCATGAAAAATGCCTGATAAATTAATACCATTTGCCTCTAAGGGAAGACACAGACAGGATGACACATTAAATGTTCCCTTAGCTCAAGGTCTACCCTGAAAACAGAGCCTGAGTCAAACCTTGTGTGAGGCTAGTTTGTTTTAGAATGTGATCCCAGGTAGGAGCTGGAATGCAAGACAGTGGGAGTGAATGAAATAAGAAAGGAGGAACAGCTACTGCAATTATGTCTCTGGGCAATTGTTATCCATTCCCACTGGGGACCTT
>PISX010034038.1:0-14426 GCA_004024625.1 Mellivora capensis
GAGGAGAAGGGAGTTGAGGGAAATTGGGGGGGAGATGAACCATGAGAGACTATGGACTCTGAAAAACAACCTGAGGGTTTTGAAGGGGCGGGGGGTGGGAGGTTGGGGGAGCCTGGTGGTGGGTATTATGGAGGGCACGCATTGCATGGAGCACTGGGTGTGGTGTAAAACTATGAATTCTGTTACGCTGAAAAGAAATGAAATAAAAAAAATTAAAAAAAATAGAAGCTACCAGCCTTCACTTTCAAATGAGGGTTTTGTTATTTTGAGATATGACACACATTCAGTGATCCACTGCTTTTATTTAAAATGCTTTCCTAAATTATTCCAGAGGCTGATTGTGAAATGTACATGGGTCATTCCCTCAGCTTTTATTTCCCGAACTACCATTTACAAATCCAACACAACTGGAATGTAACAGGGTAGAGCGGCACTGAAATGAGTAATTTTTTTCCAACAGTAAATTTTACTTATTCTTTAAATATTAACTTAGTGGTTTAGAATTGAAACCACGATTTTTGGTTTTAAAAAGAAAGTACAGGGCACCTGGGTGGCTCAGTCTGTTAAGTGTCTGCCTTCAGCTCAGGCTGTGATCTGAGTGTCCTGAGATCAATGTCCCCACATCCAGCTCCCTGCTCAGCAGGGAGTCTGCTTCTCCTTCTCCTCCTAGCTCACTATCTCTGTCTCTCCCTCAAATAAATAAATAAATAAAATCTTAAAAAAAAATAGAAAAGAAAGTCCAGTGATTCTTAATGAGCTGCATAATTCCACTATAGCCAGAATTACCTGGCTATTTTTTTACAGGTTTGCAATTTTTTAAGAAACTTTTTTTAAGAAAAATTTTTTAAGAAACATTAAAAAATGGAAATTCTACCATTTCCAATTCTGTTTTGTTTGTTTATTTTTTAGAGAGGAAGTGAGGTGGGGGAAGGGACAGAGAGAGAGAGAGAGAATCCTAAGCAGACTCCACGCCCAGCATGTAGCCCAAAGCCAGGTTCAATCTCACAACCCTGAGCTCAGGACCTGAGCTGAAATCGAAAGTCTGATCGTCAACCGACTGAGACACCCAGGTATCCCTTATCATATTCAATTCTGTATGAATTTGGTCTTTTATGTTTCTTATCAGAATCAGTCCTACTGCTTCAGGAATCTGTTGACATGATTTCTACATCATCTTCATTTTCCTTATTACGCCCCAGAGGTCCCAACAAGATGTGATTTGGTGGCAGCAGTGTTCACTGACATGTCTTTTGACTGCCATCATTATTGTGGATCAAGGACATCTGGCAATCTGCCTGCTGCAGGTCCATATCCCCTGGTAAATGACTGTCTACACCATTAGTGGAAGGATTGCTCATTTGATCCAATAATCCACTTCTCATCTCTAAATCAGTTGGATATGGTCTAGGTAGGTCCCCTGGGACCCAAGTCAGTGGAGAACACAGTTTCACTTGCACTAACCCTATGTGAATGCTTAATTAGGTCTTCAGAGGAGATGGTACCTTTTCTTGCTTTTTCTTTTGATTTGAGATTTTCTTTTGCTTGGTAAACACTCTAGCTAGTATTTGTTCTGCTTCCTTTAAAGTTTTTGTAGTTGCTGAATATCACCTTCTGTCTTCTCCACTTCCTTTTCTACAACTTGCATTTCATGATGGATTTTTCCCCAATCAAGTGCCAACTTCATCAGTTCTTGAAATTTCCCATCTCTGGATATTAGTGATTCCAAGAACTGGCTTTCCTCATTGGACGGCAACAAATTTTGGTTTCTTGAAATTGCTAGCATTTCTCTAAGTTCTCTCTCTCTCTCTCTCTTTTTAAAGATTCTATTTATTTGACACAGAAAGAGATCACAAGTAGGAAGAGAGGCAGGCAGAGAAAGAGGGGAAAGCAGGCTCCCTGCTGAGCAGAAAGTCCGATGTGGGGCTCAATCCCAGGACCCTGTGATCATGACCTGAGCCGAAGGCAGAGGCTTAACCCACTGAGCCACCCAGGGGCCCCTCTCTTAAGTTCTCTTGACAAGACCTTCAGGGCTTCCAGTGCAGACAGAAGCCCCTCTGGAATGCTGTCACCACGGGCTGTCCCAAAGCTGCCTCCTGCCCACTCCTTCTCTTTGTCTCCACTCCAAGTCTGCTGCTTTGCTCCCCACAGACCCACAGCTGGAGACTTAGAGCAGTTTTAAATTTACTGCAAGAGTTGAGTGGAAGGGACAGGGAATTCCCACATAACCCCAGCCTCCCAAACACGCACAACTTCTTCCACTATCAACACCTCACACCAGAGTGCTACACTTCTTACAATCAATAAACCTACACTGACACATCGTTATCTCCCAAAGCCCATAATTTACGTTAGAACTCACTCTTGGTCTTGTATATTCTATGGGTTTGGACAAATGTTTACTGTATACACCATAGTAATATCATAGAGAACATTTTCACTGCCCTAGAAATCATCTGTGCTCTGACTGCTCCCTCCTCTCCTTCTCTCCCAAGCTGGGGTAGCCACTGATCTTTATATTGTTTCCAGAGTTTTGCCTTCTCTACAGGGTCCTGTAGTTGGAGTCTCATGGTATGCAATTGTTTCAGGTTGGCTTCCATCACTTAATAATATCCATTTAAGGTTGCTCCATGTCTTGTCATGTCTTGATATCTCATGTCTTTCTACTGCTTAATAATACTCTGCTGTCTGGATGCACCATGATTTGTTTCTTAGTTCACCTTCTGACAGACATCTGGGTTACTTCTTACGAACAAAGCTGCTGTAGACATCTATAGGTAGGTAGGTTTCTGTGTGCATATATGCTTTTAAGTCATTTGGAGAATATCAAGAGCATGATTATTGGATCGTATAGTGAGAGTATGCTCTGTTTAGTAAGAAACTGGCAATTTGTTTTCCAAAGTGGTTGTGTTATTTTGCATTTTCACTAACAATGAATGACAGTTCCATTGTTCTGTTCTCACCAGCATTTGGTGTTTTGAGTGTTTTGAATTTCGTCATTCTAAAAGGTATGGAATGATATCTCACTGCTGTTTTAAATTTACAATTTCTGAATGACCTAGGACTTAAACATCTGTCATAGCTTTTGTATATTAACCTGGTATCCTGTAACCTTGTTATAATTACTTATTAGTTCCAGAAGTTTTATTTTTTTCTTTTTTTGGTTGATTCTTTTGAATTTTTTACATAGGTAATGACATCACCTGAGAACAAAGACATTTTTATTTATTCCTTCTCAACCTGTCTGCATTTTGTTTCTTTCTCTTGTTTTCTTGCTTCAGCTATGACTTCCAGTATGATGCTAAAAAGGAATGGGGAGAGGGGACATCCTAGTTTTGCAACTGATTTTAGTGGGAAAGCTTCAACTTTCACGTCATTAAGTATGACATTCACTGTGGTTTATCTGTAGCTGTTCTTTATCTATTAGAGGAAGTTCCCCTGTACTCCTAGTTTGCTGAGAGGTTTTGCTTTTTTTGTTTGTTTATTTTTGTTTTTTTTAATGAATGGGTTTTGAATTTTGTCAAATGTTTTTCCTGCATATATAGATATGATCCTGTGATTTTCTTCTTTTTCAGATTGTTAATGTGATGACTTACATTCATTAATTTTCAAATGTTAAAACAAACTTGCATACTTGGGATAAATCCCATTTGGCTGCGGTGTATAATTCTTTTTAGACATTGTGGAGTTTTTTGTTTTTGTTTTTGTTTTGTCCTTTTTGTTTGAGGAATTTGCATCTGTGTTCATGAGAATGTAAGTCTATGGCTTCCTTTTCCAGTAATGTTTCTGTCTGGTTTTCTCATCAAGGTAATACTGTCCTCATACAGTGAGTTAAAGATATTCCTCTGCTTCTATCTTCTAGAAAAGACTGTGGAGTATTGGTATAACTTCCTTCTTAAATGTGTGGTAGAATTCACCAGTGAATCCCCATGGGCCTGGTGCTCCAAATTTTTTTTTTCCATGACACCTGTTCAAATTGTCTATTTCTTCTGTGTGAGTTTTGGCAGATTTTGTCTTGTAATTTCATCTGTGTTATCAAACTTGTGGGCATAGAGGTGTTTACAGTATCCCTTTGCTATCATTTTCATGTCCATGTGAATTATACTGATGCATTTTCTCTCATTTCTGATATTAGTAATTGTGTCCCTCTGCCCCCCATATTTTTTCCTTATTAGCTGGCTTATCAATTTTATCGATGTTTTCCAAAAATGACTTTTGGGTTTTGTTGATTTTCTCTATTGATTCCCTGTTTTCAGTTTCATTGATTTCTGCTCTAATTATTATTTTTTGAGCTTACATTGGATTTAATTTGCTCTTTTTTTTCTCAAGTTGCTTAAGGTGAAAGCTTAGATTTTTGGTTATAGATCTTCCTTCTTTTCAAATATATGCATTCAATTGTTCAAGCTTTCCTCTACTGTTTGTGCTATATTTTACAAATTTTGAAAAGTTGTATTTTGTTTTCACTTTAGTTTAAAAAATGCTTTAATCTTGCTTAGGTTGTCTTCTTTAACCCATGTGTTATGTAGAAGGGTGTGGTTTAATCTCCACACGGTTAGGAAATTCTAATGTGGTCTGACAGCAGACATAGTGTGGTTTTTATCCTTGTGTGTTTTATGGCCCAGAATGTGGTCTATCTTAGTGAATGTCCATGGGGCCAGGGAGCGTGTACTTGCTAATAATGTTGGATAGTAGCCTATCACTATCCAGGGTACCCAGCTGAACAATGCTGCTGTTGAGGTCAACCCTGACCTTGCTTTCTGCTTCTGGGTCTGTCCATGTCTGATAGAATAGAGTTCAAGTCTCATGCATAATAGTGCAATCTTCTATTTTTTTCCTTGCAGTTTCAGCAATTTTTGCCTCACCTATTTTTATGCTCTACTGTTAGGCACACACATGTTAAGGATTATTATATATTTTTGGAGGCTTGACTCCTTTCTCATTATGTAATGTCACTCTTTATTTGTGTTAACATTTCTATGAGGTCTGCTCTGTGTAAAATTAATATACCTACTCCTGTTTTCTCTTGATTAGGGTCAGCATGGTATATCTCTCTCCAACCTTTTACTTTTAATTTATATGTGTTTATACTTCAAGTGGGTTTCTTGTAGACCAATTTATAGTTGGGTCTTATTTTTTCATCCAGTCTGATGGTCTCTGTATTTTAGTCGGTGTACATAGACCGTCGCCATATAAAGTGATTGTTGATATAGTTGGATTGACATCTACCACGTTTGTTACCATTTTCCATTCTAAGCACTTTTTCTTTGTTCCTATATTTGTCTTCCACTTTTTTTTGCCTTTTGTAATTTTAATTCAGCATTTTATATGGTTAGCTTTTCCCCCTTTCATAGCAGTTATACTTCTTTCGTAACTATTGTTAGCCGTTGCTCTAGACTTTGCATATACATTTACGACTAACACAAATCTGCTTTCAAATAACACCGAACTGCTTCTCTGGTAGTGCAAATACCTTACAAGAACAAAATAATTCTAATCTCTCCCTCTCATTTCTTGTATAACTGCTATCAATTTCACCTAGCTACTTTAAAGTAACCCACTTTCAGCTTACTTAAAATAAGAAGAAAACAGGACCATTATAAAATGTCTACACACCCTTATTTTGTCTCTAAATATTTTACTTGTAGACCCCCCAAAATTGGACAGTGGATTATAACTTTTTATCCTTTACCCGCCCCCCCCCCGCCCCGCTTGGCTCAGAGATACTAGTGGGCAATGATTTTGAAAATTCTTTTCTTAAATATTCTTAAACACAGAGTACTGGCAAATATAAATAAAGGCTCACTGGTGTTTTTGCTTGAATTAACTAAAATATTTAAATTGATTAAAAATTCCCAGGAGACCCATTTGTTTTCTAAATAAAAATTCATAGAACTTAAGCAAATCTTGGAACACTCTAATTTAATTAGGCAAGTTTGGTTTTAGGGTGCTTTCATTCTTTCTGACTTCCTGTCTTAAAATTGTAAGTGGGTGAGGTGCTACACAACAGAGGGTGTCATTCAGGGAGACTACAAGGTGCATGGCTCCTCCCGTATTTACGTAGTGTGGTGGCCTTGTGTGGGAAATTACATGAGTGGATGCACTGAAAAGCTGTTTCATTAATTCTGTCCTCGCCTTAACTATAGTCAGTGTTGTGAGAGTAAAACGGAGGAGAAAGTGTTGGAAAATCATTGTGGATTGTGTTCTCTTTGTATGCATTGGAATCCTACAAAAGACAGAATGTTTCACTAAATAAGTTTGGAGTTTGTCTTCAATCTTTTATTTATTTCTCTCATCTTTTCCAGGCAATCCTCAGGAAGATGAATGGTGTTGATTTAATTATCTTTTAAGCTGCTCTAGACCATAACGGCATGCATCCTTATTTCTGTGAGTGAATGATTGAACAGTTCTATTACTGAAACTATTAGATTTGGAGAGTTTATTGATTTGAAGTCTTGGAACAAGAATGGTCAATACACGGGTTTGGTACGTTAGCTCATTTAGATTCAAAAATTCCTAGAGATAGTGGAGACTGAGCTTCTGCTTTTGAATTAAAGATTACAATGGCTAAGCAATTTTAAAAAGCCTGAGCTTTCCCTTCATGGACTTCAGGAGATAATGTTAGAAGATCAATCTATGCATGTGATTACAAACGCACATCAGCCTTTGGACATCAACTCTGTGAAATGAGTATGTCTAGTCTGATACAGTCTGGGTCTTCAGAAATGGTGCCTCATGGTAACTGATTCCTTTACTTGGATCATCCTGGTAATATTTTACTCTGCCTAATAAAATTGGTGTATTCTCTGGCTAGATTTAAAATTGATCATCCAACCACCATTAGTGGAAAGAATTGATGAATTTTTAAAAAATCAATCAACACATTGAATTTCTACAAAAAAAAGCAGGGAACTATTGTCAGAATCATCTGGCTTTTGCTAAAAATCAGGTTATATTTACAAGTTATTTTGAGAGATTTAAAGGAGAATTAAATTGGAATTGCTTATTTCCATCCAAAATGGAAACGACTTTCAGCTTGGCAGCACTGGACTCCTGGCCCTTGTTTTTAGGAAATGTACCAAGTCAAACCAAGTGGCGATGGGGCAGAACAGAAGCTGGAGAAGGCCCAAGTAGGATGAGTGTTATCAGTCTTTAATTTATGGAGCTTTGGCAGTCTGAATTCCTCTAAGTCTTAGACAAAATTTTAGCCATTTTAACAGTGCCTACATGCCAGTAGGCTGCAGTGGTCCAGCTGGCAGACACAAACATGTAGGTTGGTTAGTGTATAAGCTTGCAAATCTTCAACGACTTCAGAGACCACCTTAGGAGCTGGTTAAGCATGCAAGTGCAATGGGCAGAACTGTTCTGGTGTACAGATATTCTAACATAGGCTTGGAGGGGTCAAGTAAGGTCTCTGTGTTGGTGTTGGTCATTTTCAATAACTTGGGAAACTCCTAATTATAAGGAGGGTTGTGGGCTTTTTGTCAGAAATTTAAACCTCTCCAGGAAAAACAGGATTGTTTCATTTGCAATGAATATCTTTGAGAAGAGATTGCAGATCGGGATTTGCCACATGCAACTGTGATTTTGTCTAGGAAAATAAGCTGCCTGGAAATGAAGACACAATTTCTCTACCTGCTATTGACTCAAGGCTTTATGGTTGATAAAAATTAGTCATATCTGATACCAAATGTTGTCTCTGAGTATGTGTTGAGTAGGACCTTCATCAGGAGACACATGTGAGAGCAAATGGTGTTGCTTTGATGTGTCTGTGTAAGGAAATCTGAGGGGAAGATGTGAATGGGATTTTTAGGGCAGAGGAAAAAGTGACCCAAATGGAGTCTTGGTAGGTCCTGGTTGTCACATCAAAAATCTCCTGTTTCCTTGTTTCTTGAGCTGGTTTACCCAGACTTACATCATCATTTCATGTGCCCAGTTTCTTCCCCAATGTGCTGTTTCAAGGCTGAGTTCATTGTTTTTGAGATGATCTCAAAATATGGTATTCTTTTAAAGGTGACCTGACATTCCTAACAGAGGAAGAAGAAGAAGAACCAAAAACAAGAGAAATCTTTTGCTGACCTTGGGAACCTTCTTGTGGGAAGACTAGAGAAGTAGATGTGTAGTAATTGGGGGGAGGCAGCAGTAATCTCAACTCAAGTGCCAGTGTTCTATAGAATGCAAGATAACCAAAGCCCCCTGAGACAGGTGTGGGTTGGTTTGACTTTGTTACCTGTTCCAGTTCTCTGTTTGTTTACTCCCAGAGTGATAGGATTTATTAATTCCTAAACAAATGCTTCCTTAGGAAGAATGTGTTTCATTTAAATGAATAACCAATATACTTAAAACTTCATAAACGGTGGCATGAAATCCACTAACTTTGGATTTCTGAACAATTGTTTTCAGATTGAACAGAAGCTCATTTGTCAAGATCTTTCTTCACAGTATAAATGAATGCTCCTGAAAGAATGCAAGAGGTATGATTATAAAAGCTTCCTGACAGCTAGTACTGCCAAGGAGGCCTACCCATGCTGCCGTTTAGGGATGCTGCTGGGGTAGGGATGCTGTGTTGTACCCAACACATTCAGAACACATGCTATATTGGAAAAAAAATGTTCCTGTATGTAATTTGTGCAAGGATATCCCAAATCTTTTAATTAATGAGAATATAGATAAATAAAGGGATGCAGGTAGACATACAGACATAAATATCCATCATTAATTCTGTTTTTTTTTTTAAAAAAAGATTTACTTATTCATTTTGAGAGAGAATGGTGGGGGGAGGAGAAGAGGCAGAGGGAGAGAATCTCGGGCAGACTCTGGGCTGAGCGTGGAGCTCAACTGGGGGTTTGATCCCACCTCACTGAGATCATGACCTGAGTCAAAATCAAGAGTCGGACACTCAACCAACTGAGCCACCCATGAGCCCCCACTAATTCTATCTTTTGTGAAAACTAAGGAATTTGCCAGGTAATTTTGCTGTCCAGTGTTTAAAGCTCTTTCTGTTGCATTCTAGATGTTTATGCTCTTGGGTTCCAGTTTTGATTCTTTTATAGATTGTTACTAGTTTAAAAAGAATCCATTCTTGTATAAAGATCTATGCTGGGACAAGTGTTTGGTATAATTCTGAAGGCTTGAAGAACCTACTCCATTTTTAGTGGAATTCTGTCATCATCTGCATTAATGGTCATTACATATCCACATGGGAATATGTGTATACAACATCAAGAAATGTATTGCCTAAAAAAGACAATAAATCCCAATCTCTTGAGCAGGAAGAGGCTAACCTTTTTTGAGCCTACATTATGGAAAAATTATGGTTTTTTTCAGTCGATGTCCAAATAGAGAAACAGAAGCCATGTTAGGTATAACACATGGAGGGAGATTTAATATAGGAAATCAATTACTAAATGTTTAGAAGGTCTGGAGAGGCAGAGCAGAAATGTGTATGAAGTTACTGCCCATAACCTGGAGAGCCAGTTCCCCCATGGCTGCTGTAGGAACCACATTTCTGCCCCTGAGCAGAAACCCACATTTCTGTCCCTGAGCAGAAACCCTTCTGATGCAGTCCAGCTGGTGCTACATGCTTGCCAGGGAAGTAAGACTTCTAAACCCACAAGGCCCTTCATCCTGGCCCTTGGATGGCACCTGTGGTAGCCAGAATTGTAATGTGGTGCCCCTGGTAAGAGCCCCTCCTCTTCAATGTGGGTGGACCTGTGCACATGAAGGATGTTACACACATCTGAGGTTACATTATATGACAAAGGTGAAGTGATTCTTTTCTGAAGTAATCATAGGCCTTAACCAACAGATTTTGAGTTAATCAAAAGCCTATGGGTGGGCATGACCTTATCAGGTGAGTCCCTTGACGAGCTTGGGAGGCAGAGCTGCTGTCTCCAGTTGGCCTTGAAAAAGCAAATCACCATGAGTCTTACAGATGCAAGGAAATAAATTCTGCCAATAAATATCATGAGCTTGGAAGAGCAAGGAACTGTGAGTTTCAGGGAGAGCCCAATCCCAGTTCATACTTGGATTGTGGCCCTGTCAGACCCTGAGCAAGTATCCCAGCCCATACTTGGATTGTGGCCCTGTCAAACCCTGAGACCCTGACCCTGTGAAATCCTGGACCCTGGAGGATCCAGCTAAGCTGACCCATGGAAACTGTGATATAAGAAGTGCATGTCATTGAAAGCTGCTAAGTCTGTAGCAATTTTCTGTGCAGCAGTGGGACACCAACATGGCCTATCGTGGGTTGCTGGGTGAAAGCACTGATCACATCTTTGAGTGTGATTTTTGCACGGTATGTTTCCAGTCGGTGCGATGATTCTTCGACTGGCCATCCCAAACTTCCACAAGACAAACAGCTTCTAGATGTGGCAAAAGTAATGAATTGTGTGGGGCAGTGGGGGAGCCCATTGCAACAATTTTCCTCCTGAAAATAAAAGGGGGTTCTTGGTAGATGCTGTGTATTGTGGAATAGGGTGGCAGCAAGAAGAGCCTCCGGCAAGCCTGGGATGGTGGTTATGGCAGAAGCACTGTGGGTGAGGAAGGCACGTTCATAGGTAGGTTAAGTGTCTACTCTGATAAGGACAAAACCTGAAGGAAGGCTTCAGGATAACCAAGCTACCACAAGGTGGCTGGCTGCTACTCCTGGGGATGATGCCTGGCTGGGAACTTGGACAGCCTCCACTATGGGCAGGCTGGGCAACCAGTTGAGTCTCTACCAGATAAGCCTTGGCGAGGAGAAGTCCAGGTTGTCAAAGTCCTGCCCAGCTCCCTTGCTGCCACCCTGGCCACTTTCTACATGTGCTTCTGCAAACACCAGGGGGAATGAGGAAATGCATGGCGCAGAACATCATCTTGTCCACCTGATTTCTGAGGGCCTCCTCATTAGTGGGTGCACTTGGGTGAGTGTGCACACAAGGCCTTCATACATTATACCCATCCTGAGGGTCCATCTACAGGTCTTTTCTTCGGAAGTGCTGGTCATCTGTATTTCCATCCTTTCTTCCAAGTTCCTGCTCATGGGACCAAAATGTTACTTGTTCACTATGACATCACACAGATCCACACCTGGCCGGTTTTCAGTCCAGGCAAATCAGAAACCTGATGGGCTATTTGAAGTGTTCCCTGGGGGATTTCCCTTCAGTGACATTTCTCAGTGCCATCCCTATGTGGGACCACAATTCTGCGGCAGCATAACAGACCTCGGAGTATCACGGGCAATCCAGGCTCAGGGTTTTGCCTCCTTTGTAAACTGGCCATCAGAACCTCTGTGAGTCTTTGAGTGGAGGCGAAGTGAAAGTGGGCAATGAACAAGAAAGGGCCCTCAAAGGATGAGCTACCCGCTCTCACAATATACCCACATCTTCACGAGCCTCCACTGTGTGCTCTTGGGCACACATCTGTCTTCTTGAGGTGTCCGGCTGTCTCTCTGTGGGACTGTGCATCCTTTACGCCAGGCCACCCTCTCCCTAAGCTGTCCCAGCCAATGAGTGGGCATGGTGAAGGTCCTAGAACAAGAACCTTCCCATTCAGTGTGGAGGGAGTGAGCTGGAGCCCCAGCTTTTCCATTTGATGGGGAGGAGGTCTTCGAATGTTCATTAGATGTTCATCAAAGGCTCTGGCCTCTCCTGCTGGGGGATCAGGAATTTCCCATTTCAGGCTTCTCTCACCCAGGCCTTCTCCTCCTTCTCCAAGATATCCTGCACCATCCTCTGAACGCTGGTGACCTGTCTGACTCCCTCCCTTTCACCATCATGGGCTTTCCCCAGCAAACTTCCCCACCACCCACCCTCTCCCAGCTTCTGATTCTCAGAGAGCAGACGCTGACACATTTGCTAGGCAGCCTTGTTGTGTCCATTAACAACTGCTATCCAAAATTTCTGAAGGAACCAAAACACATTTAATGGGGGTTAAAATCTTCCATTTACTGTTCCCCCTTGATTTTGGTGTATTGCTTTCTCTGTTGGGATTTCAGAGTAATCCCTAAAATGCATATTGAAAGCCTGTGTGCAAAGACGAAGATTGCAGAGGAACTGGCTTGCATCTAGAGGCACTGGGCCAGGAAGCAGCTGCTGGGTCGTGTAGGCAGGGCGTGGGGAGCAGCAGGGTACGGCCAGTGGCTTTCCCCAGAGAACAATCCAAAAACAGCCTGTCAGTGGGGCATAGAAACCCTCAGCTAGCTTGGGAGCTTGTTGGAGAAAGGTTTTGAAGTCTCCACAGTTCAATTATGGAATTAATTTTCCTGCTTTCAACCTCTTTCCTCACCCCAGGCCTCTGCTATAGCTTGTTCCTATCCTCTAAGTTGAGCTTTTCCAGAAAATAAGCCTCTAGTTTTATGGATTGGCATTTGTCAGTGGTGGTCTGTGTAGGAAGGGGAGCCCCAAATCCGTCCCCTCCACGTGGAAATTAGGGGGTCCTCTGGGCTGCAGCCCACACCCACCCCCCAGGTCCCAGGTGCCCATTTCATGTTTCTGGGACTCTAAGCCAGTTTCTAGCCCCTCAGCTCCTGAGTACTTGCTCCAGTGCAGGGTTGTTTCCATCCAGTTTTCTCTGTTGTTTGGGTGGATGCCTCTTTGAGAAAGAACATGACTGTTGGACTTGACTTTGCACTCAGTCATGGTATTTGCAATGTTTTGGAAGGAGAGGGGCCATGCTTGTGTGTTGCCTCCACTATCCTAAAACTCAAAGCCTGATACTTGGTTTCCACCAGTGATTATTCGCATGTTTTCTCCTCCTGCTCTTCAACATCACTAATGAAACCACTTCTGTGCATTTATACCACGGACTGCTGTCCCCTGGAGAGCTGCTCCTCTTGTACAATGCACTCAAATATTCCTGGAACAATCAGGGGCCAGATTTTGTCGTTTTAACTCTGCATAGAGCCTTCACATAATAGAGGAATAACAACAACAACAAAAATTGTAAGGAAAGATAGTACCATGCTTGAGTAAATCTGAGCTTACATTGCCATTTTCTTGAGAAAGTTTATATTCAAATTAAGTGCTTAAGTTCATATATGTTAATCATTATACTTATGTGATATATATGAGCACAATGTGTGTGTGTGTGAGAGAGAGAGAGCAAAATGCAGGATATATTCCAGTGATAATCTGATTTATTCTGACTCACTAAAATTGACTTTGATTTGAAGATCATGTAGTTACTTATATAGATCATATGCATGCATAATCGTACACTTGAATATTTGAATATGACTTCATCAGAAGTTCATAAAGTTTAAAGTTTAATTTAAGAGCACTGGGAATGGGAGGGTTTTCTATGAATAAAATTTCATGTTTTTAAATCTTAAATGGGCAGTGGGAACTTTCCTTCCTTGAACAGAGATCATAATTTTCAATCTACCTTTAGTGAGAGGTTTTCTCTTCTCCTTTCCCTCCAGAACGATCTCTCTAGAATTCTACAAATAGAAGTCTCTTATAAAACGTCCTTTACTGGAGATAACTTTAACTTACTGTTTTGAATAAGCCCAGGTTATTTGGTCAGTATTTTTATCTGACTTGACTTTTCAAACTTCTTATGGTGGATTTATTGATGACCTGGTCATCTATTATATATATTCCTAAATTTGGACTACCCAAATATTATATGGAACTTAATATTTTTAGCAAGACTAAAATTTTCTGTTCATTATATATTAACCTATTTGAGAGTGTTTGGAATGCAGAAATACTCAAACTCTCTCTGATGCTCATGCTGTGGGACGTATTTCCATAATCTCAGTACCAGAGGTACAATTTAAACTTGCATAGAGGTTAATATTATAAGGCTCTTGGGCCGTGAAGCTGACAGCTTCTCCCACGCTTGAATCCTGATTTTTCTTCGGGAGGACCCTACATTTTCATTAACTGTTTATGCATATTTTACAGATGTAAGTGAGTAGCCTCGGGCAGTTGCAGAGAAAAATGGCTCATTTCTGATTTCATCTTGTCTTCCTGTTCATTTGTACAAAGTTTCCCCTTTAGTCTAGACATAATTCTGCCACAGAGCAATGCTGAGTGCCAAGTGAAGTCCAACAGTCATGTTCTTTCTCTAAGATGCCATGGAAACTCTGTATTGGATTGGCAGAAAGTTTTAAGGGAAATTAATCCTTAGCTAATTTATTTCGCCAACTGAATACCTTAGAGGGAAATAAAAACTATAATTAAACATAAAATTGGGGAATAATTTAAATAATACTGTGTGTAATCTTGAACAAACACACCATACAGTCATTCCTATTCTTAGGATACCACCCTCCCCCCCGCCCTTAACAAAATTTTTTATCTGCGTATGCTCGGCAATGTTACACTAGTTTCAGGTGTGCAACAGAGCGAGTCAACTCCTCTCTACTGTGGTACCCTGTGCTTGACCCGAGCGTCGCTACCATCTGTCACCATACAACAGGACTGCGACATAATTGACTATATTCC
>PISX010034039.1:0-14429 GCA_004024625.1 Mellivora capensis
CTTGAGCCATACACAGGACTCCACCTGTGCTCCAGAAGAAAACCATATTATTTAGAGTTTAACAAAACTCCCAGAGCAGGAGAAAACTCCATGGCCCCAAGAGGACACACACACACATACGACGGCCCTAGTGGAGACAAATTCTAGTCTGAGCAAATGCCTGACACTTGCACTCACTTCAGAATCTGGAACCTCACCTCAGCATTTGCAGATCGGTGATCCATGCCCTAGAAACTAACCAGAAACCTTGTTTTGTTTTCAGATTTCCATCCTCAGAGTCCTGGAACTCAAGTCCTCCAGGCCGGGGTCTCTATAGTCACACCAGGATTCTCCCTGCCCTCGAGATTGAAATTGTGCCCTGTGGAGCTCCACATAACACCTATATTACGGGAATCATGCCCTGCCCCCAATGTCACCCTCTTGCATATGCCACCCTGGATACTAATGTGCATTGTGATACACCTGAGTCCTGTCCTCCAAGCAGCCACCAAGACAGCTGGCCCCAGAGCCAGGAGATCGAACCTGCCATGCACCTAGGCCCTTATGCTAAATCTGGTTTGGTTTATTGGGCATTAATACCCAGAAATCTTCTCTCAAATCCCTCCTTGCTCCCATGAGGCTAAACCTACATTCAGCAGATCTCATTGGCAGAGACTCCAATCAGCCATCAAGGTAACTAGAGCCAGAGGCAGCTGATCGGACTTGCCATGCCCCTAGGATGAAAACCTAACCCTAGTTTGAGTTTTCAGGCATCCATACACAGAGCCCTGCTCTGGAATCTCTCCACATAGGGGATCCCTGATCCATAAAACAAATTTCCTCCTCCCCCCACCCCGAGGAAACATTGCTTATTGGAGCTATGTAAAACCATCAGAGAAGGAAGATATCAGCTTTGCCCCTGAGGCCACGTCCACTTTTGCAGGCTGCCATGGATACAATCACCCATTGTGACCCTTAGCCTGAGCCCCACTTTGAACACAGCCCCAAGGGTACCTCGAGTAGGGCCAGTATATAAGGCCTGCCATGCCACTAGGATCTAATCCTAACTCTCAGCTACGTTTTCAGGCATCAATACTCAGACTCATGCTCTTGAATCCTTCGATATGGGAGACCCGTGAGCCATAAAACCAAACACCTCCTGTCCGGAGAGGAAACCTTGCTATTTGGAGCTATGTCAAATCCTCATTTTGGAGAATCCTGCATATCCTCCAAGGCCTCTCAAATTGTGTAGGCTTCTTTGGACAAAAGTTCACACTTTATCACACCCTAAGCACCTATCTCCAGTCAGAAGCCCAGGTAAATGGCCCAGGGAAAAAAGATTGAATCTTACATGACCCTAGGCCCTAATCTGAACCCTAACTTAGGTTTTCAGGCATCTTTCCTCAGAGGCCTGTTCTTGAATAGCAACATATGGGGGGGTGGTTCATGAGCCACAAAACAGAACACCTCTTGTCCCTAGAAGGATAACTTGCTATTTTAAGCCGTGTCAAACCCTCAGGATAGGAGAATCCTGAATGGCCCCTGACCCACCACCATATTTCAAGGTCTCCCTGGACACAAACCCACATTGTAACCCATCAGCATGAGACTCCATTTCAACTCACATCCTGGGTAGTTTGCCCCAGAGCGAGCAGATCAAACCTGCAATGTTCTGAGACTGCAATGGTAATTCGAGGTGGGTTTCCAAGCATCCATATGTAGAGCCCTGCTATCAAATCTTTCCATATGAGGGACCCTGGGGTCATGAATCAGGACTCCCCCTGTCCTGCAGAAGGAAATCTTGCTGTTTGGAGTAGTAGCTCACTACTCCCAGCATGGGAAAAATTCCATGGCTTCATGAGGCCACCCCCATTAGGTGGACAATATTGACACAAACTCCAGCGTGAGCAAACATCTGACACATTGGCCTTTCCTTCAGATGCTGTAGATCTCTGTTCAGCCATTGCAGTATGGGTCTGCCATGCCCTAGGCCCTGAACCTAACCCTAGCTTGTTTTCAGACTTCCATCCTCACACTCCTGGCCCACAAGCATTCCAGATTGGGAATTCTGGAGCCACAACGCAGCACTCTGCCTGCCCAACAGAAAGAAAAATACCCCATGAAACTGCCCAAAAAAACCCAAATGAGGATCCACCTGCAAGGGCCTCGAGGGCACCCCAATTTCATAGGCCACCCTGTGCACTAATGTTCTCTCTAACAAAGCCCGAGACCTGACCTCCTCTCAGCCACCCAGATAGCTGGCCACATATTCAGGAGATCGGACCTCCCATGGCCCAAGGCCGTCATCTCTACACAACCTGGGTTTTCAGGCATCTGTCCCCAAACCATATCTCAAATCCCTGCATATTGGAGAACTTGATGCACCAAAGAGTACTCCTCCTTCCACACACAGGAAACCTTACCTTTTGGGATGGGCGTCAAACCCTTAGGAAGGGACAAACCTGCATGGTCCATGAGGCCAAGCCCACTCAACATGGCTGCCCTGGCTAAAAACACGTATTGTGACCCTCATTCCAGAGCCCGTTTCCAAAGAAGCCCCCTCAGTAGCTGGACCAAGAGGCCGCATATCGGGCCTGCGATTACCCTAGGCCCAAATCCTAACATACGGTGGGCTTTTCAGGGTACCCATACCCAGAACCCGTCTCTGGAATCCCTGTTTGTGGGGGCCCCTGAGACAGGAAACAGGACTATTCCCTTCCCCCAGAATGGCACCAGACTATTGGGAGGAGGGCAGAATCCCCAGAGAGGGAGAATTTTCCATGGCCCCATGAGGCCACCACTACATTCTGCAGCCATCCTAGACACACAATCCAGAGACAAAAGCCAGAGCTACCGCCTCCCACTCGCCCTAATTTCAAATCCTGAGGAGCTCCCCTCAGGGTCTTCAGATAGGACCTGCCATCCCCTCGGCCCTAACACTAACCCTAACCCGAGTATGTGTTTTCTGACTTCTGTCCCCAGAGCCCTGGCCCACACACCCTCCAATTTGGGGCCTCTGGAGCCACATTGCAGGACTGTGCCTGCCCTCCTGAAGGAAATAGTGCCTTTCACAGTTGCCCACACCCTCCAGATTAGGAGAAATCTGAAATGCCCCCGAGGACACCCCAATTTTGTAGGCCACCCTGCACAAAAATGCACAGTCTGACACATTGTGCACCACCCTCCAGTCAGACACCCAGGTAGATTGCCCTGAGACAGAAGTTTGAACTTGACATGCCCCCTGGTCCTAAACTGAACTGTAGCTTAGGTTCTTAGGCATATGAGCCCAGAGGCCTGGTCTCAATTACTAATATATGGGGAGTCCGTCAGGCCCAAAACAAAACACCTCCTGTCCCCACAAGGGAACCCTGCAGTTTGGAGCTGTGTCAAAGCCTAAGGGCAGGAGAATCCTGCATGGCCACTGAGCCACAGCCACATTCCAAGGTATCCCTGGACACAAACCCGAATTGTCACCCATCAGGATGAGACTCCATTTCAACTCAGCTCCTGGGTAGCTCACCCAAGAGCCAACGGATCGAACCTGCCTTGTTCCTAGGCATTAATGGGAATGCGAAGTGGGGTTTCCATACATCCATACATAGAGCTCGGCTCTCAAATCTTTCCATATGGGGGAACCTGCAACTTTCAAATAGGACTACCCCTGCCCTGCAGAAGGGAACCTTGTTGTTTGGAGCAGCTCACTACCCCGAGCATGGGAAAACCTCCATGGCCTAATGAGGCCACCCCGCCATTAGGCAGTCATCACGGACACAAACTCCAGCCTGAGTGAATGTCTGTCACTCATCCTTACTTCAGATCCTGGAGATATCAATTCAGCCTCTGAAGATTGGGCCTGCCATGCTCTAGTCCCTAAATCTAACCCTAGCTTGTGATATCAGAATTCCGTCCTCACACTCCTCACACACAAGCCCTCAAGATTGGGAATCCTGCAGCCAAAATGCAGCACTCTGTCTGCACTCCAGGAGGAAAAAGTGCCCTGTAGGGCTGCCCAAAACCCCAAATCAGGATCAACCAGAAAGTCCCTCTTAGGCACCCCAACTTCATAGACCACCCTGTGTGCTAATGCTCTGTCTGACACAGCCTGAGCCTTGCCCTCCGGTCAGCCACCCAGATACCTGGCTGCATATACAGCAGATTGAACCTGCCATGTACCTTGACTGTCAACACATTCCACACCTAGGTTTTCAGGCATCTGCCCCAAGACATTATGTCAAATCCTTCCATATGGGGAAACCTGATGCACAAAGCAGACTCCTCCTTCCCCATGGCCAGAAAACTTCTTTTGGGATGGGTGTCAAACCCTAAGAATAGGAGAAACCTGGACGGCCCATGAGGCCACAGTAACTCATGCAGGCCACCCTGGGCACAAACACTCATTGGGACTCTCAGCCTGAGCCCCATTTTCAAATAAGGCCCCTCAGTAGCTGGACCAAAAGTCCGTATATCATGCTTGCGATGCCCGTAGGCCCAAATCCTAATCCAAGGTGAGGTTTTCTAGGCGCCCCTACCCAGAGCCTGTCTCTAGAATCCCTGTTTTGGGGGGAACCCTGAGACAGAAAACAGGACTCCTCCCTTCCCCCATAATGACATCAAACTATTGGGAGCAGGGCAGAATATCCAGAGAGGGAGAATCTTCCATGGACCCATGAGGCCACCCCTACATTCTGTGGCCATCCAAGACACACATTCCACAGACAACAGCCTGAGCTGCCCCCTGACACTCTCCTTAATTTCATATCCCGAGGAGCTGCCCTCAGAGTGTGCAGATCGGGCCTGCCATCACCTTGTCCTTAAATCTAACCAGAGTTTGTGTTTGCAGACTTTTGTCCCCAAAGCCCTGGACCACAGGCCTTCCAGGGTGGGGCCTCCAGAGCCACACCCCAGTGCTGTGCCTGGCCTCCTGAAGGAAACTCTGCCCATCACAGTTGCCAAACCATCCAGATTTGGAGAAATATTCAAGGCCCCTGAGGCCACCCCAATTTTCTAGGCCCATCTGGACAAAAATGCACAGTCTGACAACCCTGAGCACCTACTTCCAGGCAGACACGGAGGTAAATGGACCTAGAGACAGAAGATTGAATAATACATGCCCCTAGTACCTTATCTGAATCCTAGCTTACGTTTTCAGGCATCTGTCCCCAGAGGCTTGTTCTCAAATACCAACATATGGTCAAACATGTGGTCCCTGAGACACAAAACAGAACACCTCTTGTCCCAGGAAGGAAACCTTGCTCTTTGGAGCTGTGTAAAATCCTCAGGGTAGGAGAATACTTCATTGCCTCTGAGACACCGCCACATTCCAAGGTCTCCATGGACACAAACGCGCATTGTCACCCATCAGAATGAGACTCCATTTCAATTCAGCCCCTGGGTAGTTGGCTCCAGAGCCACCAGATCAAAGCTGACATGTTCCAAGGCTGCAGTGGTAATGTGAGGTGGGCTTTCCAGGCATCCATGGGTAGAGCACTGCTACCTAATCTTTCCATATGGGGGACCCTGGAGCCACCAAACAGGACACCCCCTGTCCTGCAGAAGGAAAACATGGTGTTTGGAGCAGCTCACAAACCACAGCATAAGAAAACCTCCATTGCCTCATGAGACCACCCTCCATTAGACGGACCTCATGGACAGAAACTCCAGCCTGAGCAACCTTCTGACACTCGCCCTTATTCAGGTGCTGGAGATCTCAAATCAGCCACTGCACATTGGAACTGGCATGCCCTCGGGCCTGAACCTAAACCTAGCTTGTGTTTTCAGACTTCTGCCCTCACACTCCTGGCCTGCAAGCCCTCCAGATTGGGAATTCTGGAGCCACAACGCAACACTCTGCCTGCCCACCAGAAAGATTAAGTTCCCTATGGGGCTGCACAAAACCCCCAAAAGTTTACCAACTGGCATGGTCCTCGATGGCCCCCCAATTTCATAGGCCGCCGTGCACCAATGCTCTGTCTGACACAGACTAATTGGCAGCATATCCATCAGATCAGACCTGCCATGGCCCTAGGCAATCATCTCTACACAACCTGGATTTTCAGGAATCTGTCCATAAACTTTATCTCAAATCCCTGCATATTGGGGAACCTGATTCACAAAACATAACTCATCATTCCCCATGGCAGTATACCTTGTTGTTGGGATGAGTGTAAAAACCCTCAGAGAAGGAGAAGCTTACATGACCCATGAGGCCAAGCCAAATTTGGGCGGCCTCCTCGGGCTCAATAAAGCTTTGCGACCCAGAGCCTGAGCTGCGTTTTCAAAAAAGGCCCCTTGGTAGTTGGACCAGAGCCCGCATATTGGCCTTGCCATGCCCCAAACCCAAGGTGATGTTTTCCCGTACCCAGGCACCCATACACAGAGCCTGTCTCTGGAATCCCCATTTTGTTGGATCCCTGAGACAGAAAACAGGACTCCTGCCTTCCCTAAGAATGATACCAAACTATTGGGAGCCAGGCAAAATCCCCAGAGAGGGAGAACCTTCCATGGTTTCATAAGGCCACCCCTACCTCCGAGGCCATCCTAGACACACGCTCCAGAGACAGAAGCCTGAACTACCACCTCACATTCTCCCTAATTTCATATCCCGAGAAGCTCCCCTCAGGGTCTGCAGATCAGGCCTGGGATACCCACCACCCTAACCTTAACCCGAGTTTGTGTTTTCAGAATTCTGTCCCCAGAGCCCTGGCCCACACACCCTCCAGGCTGGGGCCTCTGGAGCCACATTGCAGAACTGTGCCCTCCCTCCGGAAGGAAACTGTATCCTTACAGTTGCCCAAATCCTCTGGATTAGGGGACACCTACAATTCCCCTGAGGCCACCCCAAGTTCCTAGACCACCCAGGACAATAATGCATAGTCTGACACACCCTGAGCACCTACTGGTGACTGGGTCAGTCGTCTGGTAGATGGCCCCAGAAAGAGAAGATTGAACCTCACATGCCCCTAGGACCTAACCTGAACCTTAGCTTATGTTTTCCGGCTTCAGTCTCCAGAGGCTTGGTCTCGAATACCAACATATGGGGGGTCCCTAAGGCACACAACAAAACACCTCCTGTTCCCAGTAGGGAACCTTCCTATTTGTAACTTTGCAAACCCGTCATAGTAGGAGAAACTTGCATGGCCCATGATGCCATGCCCACTCTTAAGGGTCGCCTTGGGCACAAGCATGTACTGTTACCCTGAGGCTGAGCCCCATATTCTTTTTTTAAAAAAGATTTTCTTTATTAGTATGATGGACAGAGATCACAAGTAGGTAGAGAGGCAGGCAGAGAGAGAGGAGGAAGAAGGCTTTCCTGGAAGCCAAGTCCCTGGTGCAGGGCTCGATCCCAGGACCCTGGGATTATGACGTGAGCCGAAGTCAGAGGCTTTAACCCAATGAGCCACCCAGGTGCCCCCAGCCCCGTTTTCAAATAAGTCCTAACCTGAGTTTGTGTTTTCAGACTGCTTTCCCAGAGCCCTCTCCCACACACCCTCCAGGCTGGGACCTCTGAAGCCACACCACAGGATGGTGCCTGCCCACCTGAAGAAATATCTACCCTTTACAGTCACCAAAACCATCCAAAGTAGGAGACCTGCAAGGCCCCTGAGGCCAAACCAATTTCGTAGGCCACCCTGGACAAAAATGGGCAGTCTGATTCACCTTGTGCACCGACCTCAAGTCAGACAACCAGGTATATGGCCCCAGAGATAGAAGATTGAACCTGACGTGCCCCTAGGCCATAATATGAAACCTAGCTTGGGTTTTCAGGCATCTGTGCCCAGAGGCCTGGTCTCAGATACCAAGAGATGGGGGCTGCTGAGGCCCAGAACAGAACCCCCTCTTCCCCAAAAGAGAACCTTGCTATTTGGAGCTGTGTAAAACCCTCAGGGAAGGAGAATCCTGCATGGCCCCTGACACCACAACCACATTCGATGGTTGGTTGCCCTGTCAGAAACCCTCATTGTGACTCGCAGCATGAGAATTCTTTTCAGCTCAGCCCTGGGTATGTGGCCAGCTGTCTGGGTGGCTGACAGGAGGTAGAGGCTCAGGCTGTGGCAGACAGAACATTAGTGCACAGGGCGGCCTATGAAATTGCAGTCCCCTTGAGGGCCGTGCACGTTGATTGTCATTTGGGGTTTTTGTGCGTCCAATAGGCCACTTTTGCCTTCTGAAAGGCAGGCAGAGTGCTGTGTTGTGGCTCCAGAATTCCCCATCTGCAGGGCTTGTGCACCAGGACTCTGGTGACGGAAGACTGAAAACACAAGCTAGGATTAGGGTTAAGGCTTAGAGCATGTCAGTCCCCATCTGCAGAGGCTGAGGTGAGATCACCGGCATCTGAAATAAGAGCGAGTTTCAGACATCTGTTCAGGCTGGATTTGTGTCCATGAGGGCTGCCTGATATGGTGGTGTTTTCATGAGGCCATGGAGGTTTTCCCAATCTGAGGGTTGGGCACCGCTCCAAACAGCAAGGTTTCCTTCCTCGGGACAGGGGTAATGCTGTTTGATGGCTCAAGTGTCCCCCATATGGAAAGATTCGAGAGCAGACTCTACGTATGCATGACTGAAAACTCCAACTAGTGTTCCCATTGGAGCCTAGGGGCATGGCAGGTCCTATATGCCGGCTCTAGGGCGAGATCCACAGGGGGCCGGGTTGAAATGCTGCCTCATGTTGATGGTCACAATGGGGGTTTGTCTCCAGGGAGACCTTGAAATATAGCGGTACCTCAGGGGCCATGCAGGTTCTCCTACCCTGAGAGTTTTACACAGCTCCAAATAGCAGGTTTCCTTCTGTTTACAGGAGGCGTTCTGTTGTGTGACTCAGGGCCCCCCGCATATGTTTGTATTGGAGACCAGGCCTCTTGGGACCTATGCCTGAAAACCTAAGCTAGGGTTCATATTAGGGCCAAGGGGCATGTCAAGTTCAATCTTCTCTCCTGGAGACTTCCACCTGGAATTCTGACTCAAGGTAGGTGCTCAGGGTGTGTCAGAATGCGCATTTTTCTCCAGGGCAGCCTAAGAAATTGGAGTGGCCTTGGGGCACTTGCAGGTTTTTCGTACTTGGAGGGTTTTGGCAACTATAATGGCACAGTTTCCTTCTGTAGTGCAGGCACAGTCTTCTGATGTAGCTCCAGAGGTCCCATCCTGGAGGGTGTGTGGGCCAGGGTTCTGGGGACAGAAGTCTGAAAACACAAACAAGGGTTAGGATTAGGGCCAAGATATGGCAGGCCTGATCTTCGGGATCTGAACTTAGGGCAAGTGTGAGGTGGTACATCAAGCTTTTGTCTCTGGATTTTTTGTATAGGATGGCTGCAGAATGTAGGGATGGCCTCATGGGGCCATGGAAGACTGTACTTCTCTGGGGATTCTCCCCACTCCCAATACTTTGCTGTCATGCTGGGGGAAAGGAAGAGTCCTATTTTCTGTTTCAGGGGTCCCCCAAAAAGAGGGATTCCAGAGCAGGGCTCTGGACATTGTCGCCTATGTAACCCCAACTTGGGTTAGGATTTGGGCCTAGGGACATTGAAAACCCGATATGTGGGCTCTTGGTCCAGCTACCTAGGGGCCTTATTTGAACACTGGGCTCAGGCTGAGGGTCACAATGTGTGCTTCTGCCCAAGGGGGTCCTCAAGATTGGGTGTGGCCTCATGGGCCATGCAGGTATCTCTACTCAGAGGGTTTGACACCCATCGCAACAGCAAGGTTACTTCCATGGGGAAGGAGGAGTTCTGTTTTGTGAATCAGGTTCCCCCATATGAAGGGATTTGAGATAAGGTCTGGGGACAGATGCTTGAAAACCAGCCTGGATAGAGATGACCGCCTAGGTCCATGGCAGGAACAATCGCTGGATATGCGGCCAGGTGTCTGGGTATCTGACTGGAAGTCTGGCCTCAGGCTGTGTCATACAGAGCATTAGTACACAGGGCGGCCTATGAAATTGGGGTGATGTCGAGGGCCATGCAGATTGATCCTCTTTTGGTGTTTTTGATCAGTCTCATAGGACACTTTTTCCTTCTGGTGGCCAGGCAGAGTGAGGCGTTGTGGCTCCAGAATTGCCAATCTGCAGGGCTGGTGGGCCAAGAGTGTGAGGATGGAAGTCTGAAAACACAAGCTAAGGTTAGGTTCAGGGCCTAGGGCATGGCAGGCGTTACCTACAGAGGCTGAATCGTGATCTCCAGCATCTGAAGTAAGGGTGAGTATCAGATGTTTGCTCGGGCTGGATTTCCAGTCCATGATGGCCGCCTAATAGTAGGGCGTCCTCATGAGGCCATGGTGTTTCCTCATTCTGGGGATTTAGCTGCTCCAAAGAACACGGTTTCCTTTTGTGGGACAGGGGAATTCCTGTTTGATGACTCAAGAGTCCTCTATATGGAAAGAAAATGGGAGGTGGAAGCTCAGGCTTTTCCTCTGGTTTTGTGTCTAGGATGGCCTCAGAATGCAGGGTTCGCCTCATGGGCCATGAAATATTCTCCCTTTTGTGGATTTTGCACAGCTCCAAATAGCATGCGGTCATTGTGGAAGAAAGGAGGAATGTTGTTTGCTGATTCAGGGGACCCCATATGGAGGGATTCAAGAGCAGAGTTCTGTGTATGGAGGTCTGGAAACCTAACCTTAGGTTAGGAGTTGGGCCTTGGGTCACGGCAGGCTTCATATGCTGGCTCTAGGTCAAGATACCAAGGCAGGTGAGTTGAAAACGTGGCTCAGGCTGAGGGATACAATGTAGATTTGTGCCCAGAATGGTCCTCAACATTGGGCGGGGCCTCATGGGACATGCAGGTTTCTCCTACTGTGAGGGTTTGACACACATCCCAATAGCAAGGTTTCCTGCTGAGTGCAGGAGGACTTTCTAGTTTGTGGATCATGTTCCCCCATAGGCAGGGATTTGAGACCAGGGGTCTGGGGACTGATGCCTATGAACCCAGGTTGGGTAGAGATGATGGCCTAGGGTCATGCAGTTCCGATCTGGTGGATAGGCGGCCAACTACCTGGGTGGCTGATAATAGGTCGCAGCTCAGGTTGTGGCAGACAGAACATTAGTGCACAGGGTGGCCTATGAAATTGCAGTGTCCCTGAGGGCCATGCATGTTGATCTTCATTGGGGATTTTGTGCATTCCCATAGGCCACTTTTGCATTCTGAAAGACTGGCAGAGTGCTGTGTTGGGGCTAGAGAATTCCCAATCTGGAGGGATTGTGCACCAGGACTCTGGAGACAGAAGAGAGAAAACACAAGTTTGGGTTAGATTTAGGGCCTAGGGCATGACAGGACCAATCTGCAGAGGCTGAGGCGAGATCACCAGCATCTGAAATAAGGGTGTGTCAGACGTCCACTCAGGCTGGCGTTTGTGTCCATGAGTGCCGCCTGATGTACGAGCGGCCTCATGAGGACATGGAGGTTTTCCCAATCTGGGTGTTGGGGGCAGCTCCAAACAGCAAGGTATCCTTCTTTGGGAAAGCATTAGTGCTGTTTGATGGCTCAAGGGTCCCCCATATGGGAAGATTCCAGAGAAGACTCTATGAATGGATGCTTGAAAACCTCACCTAGGGTTCCTTTTGTAGCCGAGGGACATGGCAGGCCCTAACTGCTGGCTCTGGTGCGAGCTATCCAAGGGACTGACTTGATAAGGAGTCTCAAGCAGAGGGTCATAATGCATGTTTTTGTCCATGGCGACCATCGAAAGTGGTGGTGTCCTCAGGGGCCATGCAGGGTTCTACTACCCTGAGGGTTTGACACAGCTCCAAATAGAAAGATTTCCTTCTTGGTCGAGGAGGTGTTTTGTTCAGTGGCTCAGGGATGCCCAAATGTTGGTATTCAAGACCAGGCCTCTGGGGACAGATGTCTGATAACCTAAGCTACAGTGCAGATTAGAGCCTGGGGCATTTTAGGTTCAATCTTCTCTCTCTGGGACCGTCTACCTGGGTGTCTGATGGTAGGTGGTTGTTCAGGGTGTGTCAAAATGCTAATTTTTGTCCAGGGTGTCCTACGAAATTGGGGGGCCTCTGGGGTCTTGTAAGTTTGTCCTAATCTTGCAGTTTCTTGAAGTTGGAAAGGCTACAGCTTTCTTCAGGAGGGCAGGAACAGTCCTACAGTGTGGCTATGGTATACCCTGGCTGGAGGGTTTGTGGAGCAAACCTCTGGGGACCTAAGTCTGAAAACACCAAATAGAGTTTGGATTAGGGTCTAGGTTATCGGAGGCACGATCAGTAGACCCTGAGGCAAGCTCCTAGGATCTGAAATGAGGATGAGTGTGAGGAAAGAACTCAGAATTACCTCTGTTTTTTGTGTCTAGGATGGCCCTGGAATTTAGGACTGGCCTCATGGGGCCATGGAAGATTGCCATTCTTTGGGTGTTTTGCATATCTCCAAATAGCATGGAATAATTGTGAGGAAAGTAGGAATGCTGTTTTCTGATTCAGGGGTACACATAAGGAGGGGTTTGAGAGCATGGATCTGTGTAGGGGTGCCCGAAGACACAACCTTGGGTTAAGATTTTGGCCTAGGGTCATGGCGGGCCTCAAACGCTGGCTCTTGGTAAACCTTATGAGGGGGGTTAGATGAAAACGTACATCAGGCTGAGGGTCAAAATGCGGGTTTGTGCGCAGGGAGGCACTGAAGCATGGGCATGTCCTCATGGGCCATGCAGGTTTCTCTTACTCTGAAGGTTGGAGTTTGACACACATCTGAAAAGCAAGGTTCCTTGCCATGAGGAAGGAGGAGTTCTGTTTTGTGCCTCAGGATCCCCCATGAGCAGGGATTTGAGATATGGTCTAGGGACAGGTTCCTGAAAACCCGGTTGAGTAGACATGAAGGGCTAGGGCCATGTCTGGTTCAACCTTCTGTTTCTGCAGACATCTGTCTGAGTGTGTGAGTGGAGGTAGTTGGTCAGGTTGTGTCAGAATGTGCCTTTTTGTCCAGGGCAGACTATGCTATTGGGGGCCTTGTAGGTTTCTCCTCATTGTAAGGGCCTACTTAATCAGAGGGAGCCATTTTGTTGTTTATGCAGTAAACTTAGATTGACCCTATGCAGTAAACTTAGATTGGCTGTGGCCCTCCCAGAGGAACTTACTTGCAAAGCCCAGCTACAAGGGCAGGTCATTCCAGGTGGAGACAGCCAATCAGTGGGGCGCACATACTGTCTCCCTAGCTACCAGTCCCAGGTAGCAAAGCCCAGATACCAGGGCGGGTAGAGACATCCAATCAGTGGGGCACGCATGTATCTACTAGAATTAATTGTTATGCAATTGGCCGCCCATGTGTGACCTAACATATCTGTGCAGTTTTCTCTGGGTATTGCAATCTCATTGGCAACCAGTGTATAGCCCGGCTAAACTACCTCTATAAAAGTTAGTCTGTGAGGCTGGGAGGGGTTGCCTCTTTGCAAGAAATAGCCCTGACCAGTCAGTTTGATTCTCGATGCTTGGCACGAAATAAAGTTTTGCTTGACCTTGGCTTTGTATCAGTCTCGCTCCTTTGATTACAGACCCTAACATCCTCATATGTAGGGTTGTGGCCAATGGAATGGGGACAGTTTCCTTCAAGAGGGCAGGCACAGTCCTGAGGTGTGGCTCCAGAGGCCCCAGCCTGGAGGGTGTGTGGGCCAGGGCTGTGGGGACAGAAGTCTGAAAACACAACCTGACCTTAGGTTTGGGGCCGAGGTTATGGCAGGCCTGATCTACAGACCAGGAGGGGAGGTCCTCATGATATGAAATAAGGGCGAGTGTGAGGCGGAAGCTCAGGCTTGTTTCTCTGGATTTTGTGTCAAGGTTGGCCGTGGAATGTAGGGGTGGCTTCATGGGCCATGGACGATTCTCCCTCTCTGTGGATTTTGCCTGGCTCCCAAGAGTTTGGGGTCATTCTTTGGGAAGGGAGGAGTCCTGTTTTCTGTCTCAAGGGTACCTCCAAAGGAGAGATGCCGGATCAGAGCTCTGGGTACAGGGGACTAGAAAACCCCACCTTTGGTTAGTATTGGGGCCTAGGGGCATGGCAAGCCCGATATGCAGGCTCTTAGTCCAGATATCCAGAGGCTGTGTTTGAAAACGGGGCTGAGGCTGAGGGTCACAATGCGTTTTTGTGCCCAGGGCGGTCTTCTAGCATGCGTGGCTTCATGGGTCATGCAGGTTTATCCAACCCTGAGGGTTTGACTATGACACCCATCCCAACAGCTAGGTTTCTTGCCATGGGGAAGGAGGAGTTCTGTTTTGTGCTTCCGGTTCCCCCATGTGCAGGGATTTGAGATAAGGTCTGGGGATAGATGCCTGAAAATCCAGGTTGGGTGGAGGTGACGGCCTAGGGCCATGGCAGCTGGATATGCAGCCAGCTTTCTGGGTGTCTGACAGGAGGTCTGGGATCAGGCTGTGTCAGACAGAGCATTAGTCCACACGGCAGCCTTTGAAATTGGTGTGCCATCGAGGACCGTAGATGTTAATCCTCATTTGGGGTTTTTGGGTCGACCCATGG
>PISX010034040.1:0-14411 GCA_004024625.1 Mellivora capensis
CACGTTGTTTCCTGTCTTGCTAATTTTGGCCATTCTAACTGGTGTAAGGTGGTATCTCAGTGTGGTTTTAATTTGAATCTCCCTGATGGCTAGTGATGATGAACATTTTTTCATGTGTCTGATAGCCATTTGTATGTCTTCATTGGAGAAGTGTCTGTTCATATCTTCTGCCCATTTTTTGATATGATTATCTGTTTTGCGTGTGTTGAGTTTGAGAAGTTCTTTACAGATCCTGGATATCAACCTTTTGTCTGTACTGCCATTTTCAAATATCTTCTCCCATTCCGTGGGTTGCCCTTGTTTTGTTGACTGTTTCCTTTGCTGTGCAGAAGCTTTTGATCTTGATGAAGTCCCAAAAGTTCATTTTCGCGTTTGTTTCCTTTGCCTTTGGTGACATATCTTGAAAGAAGTTGCTGTGGCTGATATCGAAGAGGTTACTGCCTATGTTCTCCTCTAGGATTCTGATGGGTTCCTGTCTCACATTGAGGTCCTTTATCCATTTCGAGTTTATCTTTGTGTACAGTGTAAGAGAATGGTCGAGTTTCATTCTTCTACATATAGCTGTCCAATTTTCCCAGCACCATTTATTGAAGAGACTGTCTTTTTTCCACTGTATATTTTTCCCTGCTCTCACTATTTTTTCAGTTTCCAATTCCCTAAGTACATAGGATGTTGAGTATCTTTTCATATGTTTATTTACTGTTGGTGTGTCTTCATTTGTGACATTTCTGTTAAGATCTTTTGCCCACTTTTTAATTGCACTGTTGTTTTCTCCTTGTTGAGTTTAAGAGTTAGGCCCTTTAGTTGTTCATACGTTGTTATCATAATTTCTATTTCTAAAAGTTATGTGTGATCCTTTTGAAAATCTGCTATACTAATTTTTTTTTATAGTTTCCTATTCCCTGGAGGTATTTGTAAGCTTTTTCCTTATTTGTTTAAACTTACACAACAGAATTGTTATAAAATATGTGTTTATAATTCTCATCCCTTGTGTTATGGCTCTGTTTCTGCCTTTTTTTTTTTTTTTAATTTTTCTTACTCGTAGTACCTTGTTTGCTTGTATGCTTTGTGATTCCAGATTGTGGGCTGCATATTGTCTTTGAAATATTATTTGTGGCGAATCTTTGAGGCCTTGGTCTAAAACCAATTTAAATGAATATTAAGCTAAAATCATGGCTTGGTATTTTTTGAAGTACTTGAGTGAAGTGAATGCAGACTGCAAATCTTCCCAAGGACCAGTTACTTGGTAAACATAGTTTTGAAGGGCAAAAGGCAGTAGCTCCACTGTCATGTAAATGCTTCGTGACCCCCTCCAGGCTTTCTCTTCAGGCTCCTCTCCCAGTCCACAGAAGCATCAGACCAACTTAACAACTTGGGACTCTCAGAACACACTTCATATTTTTCTGCTTCTATACTCTTGTACATTTTGTTTGTGTTCTGGAATAGTCTCTTGATCTCTCTTGAAGTGTAATCATGTTGGGCTAAATTCTAAATGTCACTGCAAAACAACTTTCCTCTTCACCCTATCTTTCTTTTTCCACCAATAGTCACAGCATCTCTTCTGTATCAGACCAAATGGCATGAGACTGAAGGTTTTTTTAGGTCAAAAGCAGCCATATGTTGGCAATTTCATAAAAGTCCACCTAAAACCGAGTTCAGTGCTTTGCATAAAACCAGCCTGTGCCTAATAGTCACTTAAATAGAATTTATTTTTACAAAAATAAATGCAATGTGGTCCAACAGTGGAAGAAGATAAGTCTAGCTTGATACTTTCAGAGTAAGGAACATAAAAATTTATCCTTCTAAATGTATGAAGAATTTTATATATATATATATATATAGTTGCTCAAGGAAATCAAAAGTCACTATGGCTAGATTTCAAAGAAGAATAAGGACAGTGAAGGTAACAGTGTTACCAATGTTTGCAGCGCAAATTCACTTCATAAAGCTGGATGGAAACTGATAACCCGCATATACCCAAATGTACTCTGAACTAATTGAATGCCAGGGACTCTTTAAGAACAAAGTGTTATTATTGCAAAAACACTATTGAAACATCATATGGTAATTGGAAAATAAAGTTAAGAGTTGCAATTTAACTTAAAAATTAAGGGTTTAAGAGCTCTCTTGGCATTTCACTTCTTGTTGCTAAAAAGCTCATTTTAAAAGCCAAATTAACCAGATTGTCCATTAACATTGATCACATCACCTAGATAATTGCCAAATCTCCATCGTACTTAGGCTGTGTGAAGGCAGCATAATGTGAAAGTAAGGACAATGCATCTTGATGCATAACTACTCTTTCCGTACAAACCTTTCACAGTTTTTAAAGCAGTCCTCTCTGCCATGTTCCCTACTGTTAGTTAGAACTGCTTTATATCACATAAGCATGGGCCAAGGCCATTAGCAAGGACGTCTCTGATGCCGCGCATCAGAGCGGTATGTCCGCTTTGCCCTCTTACGTCATGAAGGACAGTGTTCAAGGTATATATGAATGGAACTCTTCTAAGATGGTTTTAGTAGTATCTGCAATAAAGGCTCGAACTGGAAGGCCCACATCCTCCTTCCTTTGTGAACTGGCTACTTCACTTGACAGAGCTGTCCCTTATGGCTGAGGCTTTTTGTCACCAGGGAAACCAAGAAGGTACTGTGAGCTCAGTGCAAATCTCCCGCAACTCTCCCTCTCAAAATAAAGTGCTTGTGTATTGCATGGAGCACTGGGTGTGGTGCAAAAACAATGAATACTGTTACGCTGAAGAGAAATAAAATAAATAAATAAATAAATAAATAAATAAAAATAAAAAATAAAACGGAGAATAAATTAAAAAAAAAAAAATAAAGTGCGTGTATTTTGTACCACCTGCGGAACAGGAATAATTTAACAATCACTGAAAAAGATGGTCCCAACGTGGATACTTGACTCAACGAACTGGTACACATCCAACTAGAAAATTAGGCATCTTGCCCTTTTCTTCAAAATAATTGAATAATTCTAAAAATAATTATGGTGAATTTTTTTTTCGTTTTGTGTGATAGTTGCGGTTACTTTCCTTTTCATTTACTCAGGATTGTGTCCTGTGTGTTTGTTGTGGACAAACCCTCGCATCTCCTCTATTTCAAACCAGAAGAACACTCAGATGTATAGTTAAGGGCCATTTGGGGTGTTCGCAGTGTTGCATAAGCTTTTAGAACATAGTTGCTGGGGAGAAAGAAAAACAGAAACACTGAAGCAGAACGGGTTTCATTCACAATTACTACTAATGAGGTGTGTAATCTTCAGCAAGCCTTTTAACCTATTTTTTAACCTTATCGTCCTTTCTATGAAATTAAAATGAGCCTCTGCCCCTTTCACTTTATGCAGTAGGGATTCAAGTATATTTCATAGAAACGCTTTATAAGGTGCAATATAGCATGCACACATAAGGCATTACTGTTGTTAATTTCTCTCATAGAAAGATAAAAATGTAATGAGAACAAAGACTAGTCTGAGGACTATCGGTGTTATGCATCACTTAATAACAGGTTGGTTTTATTTCCTAAATTACTTTCTTTTGCTGTTCTGCTACTATATTATTCAGACCGTTAAGGGAAGATGGTGCGTCCCGTGAACAGAATTATGTATGACCTATTCCTAATGCAGTGGGAGCCCTGTCCTCTGAGTGCAGCATTATAATCTCCCATTATAGCCCACGCTGTAAATCATCCTGCAGATGGAAGACAGGGTTGAAGCCTCACATCACCTGCGAACAGTGACATTCTTTTATAACAAGGTTACACTATTCTGTCCTCGGCGTGATGGTGAGTGTCTCCAGCAGACGTGGGACTACATTTCCATTAGACAGTTAGATATAACGATCAATAAAAGAAGATCTATTTCCATTCCATGGAGCAGCTTCTAAAAGGGGCACAGTGAGGAAGAAACACATCAAACAAAATGGCAGACCGAGAAGCACAGAGCATACCAATCAAACTAACAATAAAATAATAATACCTTACACTTGCATGGTGCCTTCTTGGTGAAAAAAATTAAGTCTTCTCGTGATCATTTTATGTGATCTTCACGACCTCGTGGAGTAAGTTAGGCAAGTTAGGCTTACTGCCATTTTTACAGATATGGAGAGGGGTTAAGTGATACTCCTCTTCACAGAAGTTTTCCGATTCAGACTATCGTCTTTCTAATGTTTCTGATTATGTAAAAGGCAGACAAAAACACCATTCTGCTGATAGGTTTTTTTAATTATAGTTTTGCGTCTTACCTTCTCAAACAGAGTTTGTGATTAGGTGAGTGCAATGTGAAATGAATGGAGAGACAAGAAGAAAACACTAAAATCGTTCTCTTCAAACTGCAGAAAATTCAATGTAGTCTGTTCACACATGTGGGTTTGGAATGACCATCTAAGATTAGTGTGTGGCATCCACCAGATATTTTTTCCGTAATTAAAATTAATTTGATTTTGAGAATTTTCCTGCAGTCTTTGTGTAGACATTGTCAGATGCATTGAAGTGAAAAATATCTGTGGCTTGTTTTTAATGATTTCCCAGTGATCTGGACTCTGTGTTGCCATACACCTCTCCTCCTGTCACAGCCTTGTGTTACTTTCTTTGTCACTCCCACCCAATAAATAAACAACAAATTCACGCATGCATGTGTTAAGAGTTGCTCAGGTAATTTTCTAGGTTCTGTCACAAAAACAATCTTTTTTGTGGCCCGAGGAAATCTTGGATTTTTCTACAGAGAAGTGTCTCTTCAGTTAGAGGCCTGAACATTCTGGGAAACAGTGGTTTGAAAATGTCAAATGGAAGAAAACCTAATGGAAAAGGATAAATCCAAAACTCCACAACTTCCGAAACTAGCCTGGAAGGATGAGGATATTAGAGGTCTCTGACCAGTCCCTGCTTTTTCTGCATCGGCCCAGGGACAAGTGCTTGGTTGGTTAGATGGGTACATAAATTCAAGGTGACACATTCCAGGCAGAAAGTTCGGATATAAACTGCCTCTTAAATTTTCTATCACTTTTGAGGCCCAAAATGAGGCCTGCAGGCCAAGCTTGCACAAAATCCTCAAAAATTAGTGTTGTTTTTTTTTTTTTTTTTTTTTTTTTTTTTCCCACTTCATCTTTTAGTCACTTTCCTAACTCTGGCCTACACAAAAGAACTAAAGAACATGGTAGTATTTATGAATTATAGGGCAATTTTAGATAACATTTTTTATAATCTCTGCAGAACAGACATTACCATCAATATCTTTTCAAAGATTAGGAAACCAATGCTCAGAGAAAGTAGTACAGCCAAGAATCTGGTCCAAGTCTTCTGGTTATATATCCTGTGCCTTGCCTATCAGACCCTTCTTTGTTACTTCATGGTGTTAAGAATCTAGCTATCATCCATGTAGTAATTAATCTGCTGGGAGTTGTCTGATCATTAATGATATCTATTTAGACTTAATGCTCCCCAGAGACACTGAAAAATCTGGAAAATGGTGAAGTTTTGTTGTTGTTATTGTTGTTTTAAAGAACAGGGTCCAAAAGAATGAAATTGAAAAGGTCAAAGGACAGATTGGAAGGGTTGACATGTTCAGCCAGGGAAGCCCATCCAATATTCCTGTTAAGTCATATCCTAAAAAGTCCTTTGTTGATTAATATACCTGTTCATTCAGATAGAAGGGAAGAGAGACAAAAACAAAACAAAATTTTATTTCTCTGTTCATGTCACTTGCAGCTTGGAATCCTGACCCTACAGAGATGTCCTTCGTAATGGTCTCTGTAACACAATTTCAGAGGGTTTTAATATAATAAAATTACATTTCTTCAGCTAATTTGTTCACTTGTTGATAAGTATATTCCAAGTCTGAATGAAGTTTTTGCCTGGAAAGCAAAATCTATTGCAAGTTTTAGCATTTTCTGTCCTTTGAGTACTCTCTATGAAAGCCCCTGGGAAAGAGTTGAGCTAATTTTTGTTTGACTTCTTGCCTATTAGGCCCTCCCTTTCATTCCATTTTTCTTTACCTCAGTCAAGGCTGCCCTGACTTGAAACTTGAATTTGGATTATAAAATTCTCAGGCAACACTAGGTATTGTGCTAGCTAATGAACAATATTTATTTAGTGTAGAAGTTGCATTAAAGATAACTTAAAGGTGATTTGCATACTTGAAGATAATTTTTTAGTCTTTCACTCACAAATTACTCTGTAAGAATATGGTGTTAAATGTTTTAATGGCTGTATTTGGATGTAATTGGTGTTCTTTATCATCCTATGTAGTTTACTTTAGGCATTTAAGTATCTTTTTCTGATTAGGAATCTATCTCATACTGCTAAAATGTCCATGGCACAAAATAGGTTAATAACTTTTGCTCCATGTGCTAGAATACTATAGGTCAAATAGAAGACAACAGCCCCCAAAGCACACATTATAGAAATTAAGTAACGTAGATACAAAAGGGCCTATTTCTTGTGGTAGTGAAATAAAAATAACCTAAAATAGCAAGAGGAGATACAATGTAGAGATATCATGCATTTGAATTTAGTTCATAAGGCGTAAACAATTATGTAAATAATGGTGTTATTGGTATCAATACCAACAACGTTAAAGTGCAAAGAACAATATTTACTACCTCTCAAAAACTATTCTTTTTGCCAAGCTTTATGGAATTTCTAGCATTTCACTCTAGTGAAAGAGAGTTTTAAAAGTTTATTTTTAATCTTCATTCAGAATACAATACTGAATATAAGCTACATATGTCCTTTCTTGAATGGGGCTTTTATTCCCCCAAGAAAAGGATAAGATTTGTATGTTTTAATACAATAATTTCCTTATTTCAAATTCTGTGCTCCATATTCTGGCCCATAGGAAAAATGGAAGACTCTAGAAAACTACCATGTAATAACATCACTTTAATTTAAAATATGAGATTTTTAAAAACATGTACTTTCTTATTCTTATGAATGTCTCCACTGTATAAAGGTTTTAAATTTTAAAGTCAGAGAATTTGATTTTTTTCTACCTTCATTCCAAAATAATCTTATGGAAGGAGACATACATACCACTCTAGACAAGAGACAGTTCATGGAAGAAATGGAAGGAATTGCTGAGGAACTCCTTATATTAATCAACAGATATAGCACAATCCATTAGAATTCTACCTGGCTTCTTTGCAGAAATTGAAAAGTTCATATTAAAATTCATATGAAATTTAAGGGACCCAGAATGAAATAAATATAATAAAATAAAACCAAACCTTGGAAAAAACATTGGAGGACTTATGATAACAGATTTAAAAACTTATGCCAAAGCATCAATAATCAAGACAGTGTGCACTGGCATAAGTGTAGACATAAAAATCAATGGAATAAACTAAAGAGTCCCAGAATAAACCCATTTATCTATGGTCAATTGATTCTAAACAAGGATGCCAAGACCATTCAGTGGGGGAAAGAATTGTTTTTTTAACAGATGGTGCAGAGATGCCTGAATAGCCACATGCAAGAGAATGAAGTTCAACTCTTACCTCATACCATATAAAATAAATTCACTCAAAATGAATCCAAAACATAAGCATAAGGGTCGAAACAACAAAACTCTTATAAGAAATCCTCACTGTTAGGTGTAAATCTTCCTGATCTTGGGTTCAGCAGTGGATTCTTCGTTATGATACCAAAAGCACAAACAACAAAAGAAGAATGTCTAATAGGACTTCATTGAATTAAAAACTTCTGGGAGCGCCTGGGTGTCTCAGTCGGTTAAGCATCCAACGCTTGATTTCAGCTTAGGCCTTGGTCTCAGGGTCATGAGTTCAAATCCCATGTCGGGCTCCACTATGGGCAAGGAACTTACTTAAAAAATAAATAATGGAGTACCTGGGTGGCTCAGTGGGTTAAACCCTCTGCCTTTGGCTCAGGTCATGATCTCAGGGTCCTGGGATCGAGCCCCGCATTGGGCTCTCTGCTCAGCGGGGAGCCTGCTTCCTCCTCTCTCTCTCTGCCTACCTCTCTGCCTGCTTGTGATCTCTCTCTCTCTCTGTCAAATAAATAAATAAATAAATATTTAAAAAATAAATAAATAATAAAAAAGTCTGTACCTCAGGGTACCTGGGTGGCTCAGTCGTTAAGTGTCTGCCTTCGGCTCAGGTCATGATCCCAGGATTCTGGGATCGAGCCCCACATCAGGCTCCCTGCTCAGTATCCCACTTCTCCCTATCCCACTGCCCCTGCTTGTGTTCCCTCCCTCACTGTGTGTCTCTTTCTGTCAACTAAATAAATAAAATCCTTAAAAAATAAGTAATAAAAAAGTTTGTACCTCAAAGGACCTCATCAAGAAAGGGAGAAGACAATCCACAGAATGGGAGAGAAAGCTTGCAAATCATATATTTGATGAAGGTTTCGTATTTAAAATATGTGAAGAACCTTTACAACTTGGTAATATATAAAAGATGACAAAGAAGTACCTGAGTGGCTCCGTTGGTTAAGCTCAGGTTTTGATCTCAGGGTCATAAGTTCAAACCCTGTATTGGGCTCCCCACTGGATGTGGAACATATTTAAAAAAAAAAAAAAAAAAGACCAAAATAAAAAATGGACCTGGGCTTGGTGGCCTGAAAACAGAAGAACTGTTGAAAGATTAAGAAACAATTCAACCCTTAGGTGAACTTCCAAAGCCTGAATTCACTTGCCCCAATCTCAGCACAAGAGTGAGCACTTATACTTTGCTGACCAGAAGAAGACCAGAAGGCTATGGAGCTCCAGGCATAACTGAAGGTGAGAATAAGGCTCTGGAAGTGAAAACAGATATTTTCAGAGAAACCTTGCTGGACTCCTAGAATACCGGCAATCACATTTACACATTTACACCCTCAAGCAGGATATTAAATTTCTCCCTGGAAAAACTGACCAAAAAAAAAAAAAATTATTTTAAATTCCAGTATAGTTAACCTATAGTGTTATATTAGTTTCAGGGGTAAGTATAGAGATTCAACACTTCCATATATCACCCAGTGCTCATCGTAAGTGCTGTCCTCAATCCCCATCGCCTGTCTCACACATCCTCCCACTCACCTCCCTTCTGGTAACCATGTTTGTTCTCTGTAGTTAAAAGTCTGTTTCTTGGTTTCTCTCTCTCTGCTCCCCAGGAAAAAATCTGAGGCACCTTCTCAAAATACAATGAAGTTTTTGTTTAATCACCCTACCTCAGGTGTCACCTCTGGTCATATTAGCAAGGGTAAGGGTAGAGGGTTTGTGTATAACAAACGAACCAGTAAAAAACCATGACTGTGAGCAAAGAGTGAAAGGAACTCAAAGAAGGAGGGATATAGGCAAGGCAGAGACCCTAAGTGTTCATTGTATGTTTTCAGGATAGATGTGTTTTGAGCAAAAGAGGTATGAGGAAAGAATTCCAAGCAGAGGAAAAAGCTGAAGCAAAGCAAGCAAGGGCAGGTCTTATCTGGATATCAATATGCGATTCTGTTTAGCTGATGGGGAGAAGGTGAGGGAACGCAATGCAAAATAACATCAGAAACGTGGATTCTGTGACCTTCAGACCTAATCCTACTCTTCGTCTTCACCCCCTGGTTGAAGCAGCCAGAGTTCTGTTTGTCCTTTTCTGATGGTTGCTGTGTTTTGTACCAGTAGATTGCTGAGAGGATTTGAAAACCAACCAGTTCAGACATGTCTGCAAAAGCTCATGGAGGTCAAGTGGTGAGAGGTTTGTATGAGCACCCAATCTGTCTCCTACTTAAGACCGTACAGGGAACATTTAATATCCTAAATCCTCAGTTAAACTGGTTTCATAATTATTTTTCCAAGTGGAGTCCTACCCAAATTTATTCTCAAGAAGCATTTAAAGTATCTGTGAGAGAAAAAGTGATTTTTTTTAAGGTCCAGTGCAATATCCATCTTGAATGCCATTGCTTGACATGCTTTTCTAAGAAAATAGAAAACTTACCTAGAAAAAATGCCCAGAAAAAAATGTATCAAGATTCTTTGACAGAACACAAAAAATGGGCAAGTGTTTCTGTAGATGCATTTTTGAAAAGGTAAAAAGACATTAATAAACAATATTAGGGATAAGAAATCAGTAATGTGAGAATAAAAAGATAATAAGTAGATATTATAAACAACTTGATGTGATGCATTTGGAAACTCAGATTTCATAGATAAACCTTGAGAAAAAAATATGACTTACCCAAATTTACTCAGGAAATGTATGTAACCATGGAAGAAATGGGAAATGTAAACAGTCATATAGCTATTAAACATTTTGAATCAGAAGTTAACAAACTTCCTGTGCAAAACCCAAGCCCAGTCAGTGTTGCCAGTAATTTCCAACAAATATTCAAAAAAGAAGAAAGTCTTCAAAAGTACAAGGAAAAATAATTTCAACCTTATTCAAACTATCTCAGTGTGCAGAAAAATGGGATTATCCTTAGCTCACTTTATTAAACTACTAAAACTCTGATACAAAACCAAGTGAAGCTTAAAAACAAAATTGCAGATTAATCTTCCTTGTGAACATAGACACAAAAATTAGAATATTAGCAAACACAATCCAGAAGTATGGGTGTGTGTTTGTGTGTGTGTATATTTTACAATAAGGCATCATTTGGATGATCCTGGAAGTACAAGTTTGATATAAATACATATCAAATATATGTGTGTGTGTGTGTGTGTGTGTGTAATCATTCTACTGGTGAAAGGAGAAACCACATAATCATCTCAATAGAAGTAGAAAAAGAAATTGATAAAATTCCATATCCTTTCCTAAATTAAAAGAAAATAAGGTAAATTAGAAATAAAAGACAACTTCCTTAAACTGATGAAGGGCAGCTACAGAAAACCTACAGGTAGTATCATATTTAATGGTGAGATATTAAAGCATTCTTTTTGATCTTAAGAGCAAGATGAGGGTATCTATTAGCACCATATGTAGAATATTGTATTGGAGGGCATAGCCAGTAACCAGGCAAGAAAAATTAACAAATGGCGTGAGAACTGGAAAGAAAGAAAGAAAATGGTCAGTATTTGTGGATATACTCTGTGAATTAAAAATCTAAAAAAAGTTACAGATAAATTACTAAAGTTAATAAAATAATTCAGTACAATTACAGGATATAAAACTCAATATATAAAAATAAATTTCAACAAATACAAACTTTTAAGAGCTATATACAGTAACATCGAAATTATTAAATGTCTAGGAATAAATAAAACTGTGCAAGAACTTTATAAGAAAATTATAAAGCTTTATTGAAAGACAAAGAAAACCTAACTAAACATAGATATGAAAATCAGATACATGGATAAGAAGAGTTGATGCCATTCAAACACCTATTTTTCCCAAACAGATTGGTAATTTCAATCATGTTCCTATCAAAATCCCAAAAGACACTTTGTCGTTTGACAAACTGATTTAAAAATTTCTATGAAAGTGCAAAGGGCCAAGATGAAGAAGGAAAAGGGGTCCTTACTTTATCACATACTTGGAATTATTATAAAACTGTAATAATTACAACAAAGGTTATGGTCACAGGATCATCAAATGAAACAGAAGAGAAAGCCCCAAACAGATCTACTTACAAATGGATCTTTGATATTGACTTTCTCATTAGAGAAAGAATGTGCCTTTCAATAAATTATCTTGGTACACTTGGGTATCCACAAGTGAAAAAATAAAATTGTATCCCTATCACACACTATATTTAAAAACCAGTTCCATTAAATTAAAGTCTTAGATTAGAAAGGCAAGACTCACAACAAAGGAGAATATCTTTATGACCTCCATATAGGAAAGGATTTCTTAAAACACATAAACCATAAGAGAAAAGTTATATTCTATCATTTCATTCAAAAATATAAATATAGTTAAAGGAAAAATGTACAAACTGGGAAAACAGATCTTTCAACACATAAAACTGACCAAAAAAATTAACATCCAAATATGTTGAAAAATGAAAAACGAATACAAAACCTTCTAAACATCAATTAAAAATGAAACAACTCCATAACAAAAGGTAACATTTTGAACAAGAACTCTACAGATGCATTATTGTAAATGGAAATAAACACAAGAAAAAAAATGCTCAACTTTATTGGAAATGATGAAGTGTAAATTCAAATTACAACGAGATAAAATATCATACACAATGGAAATTAAAGTCTGGCAACGTTGCATGCTGGTGAGAATGTGGGAAAAGCATGGATTTTATACTGCTGGTAATAATATCTATAATAGCTACAACCAAACACAATTTATCATTTTCTAATAATATTGAACATTTCATACCCCATGACCCAAGAATTCCACTTTTGAAAATCCATGCACATATGCCCCAAGCCAAATGCCAAAAATTGTGCATAGCAGCACTATTTATGATTTCAACAAATTCTGAAAAACCCAAATGCCTATCAACAACAGGACAGATAAATAAGTTGTGTGTTACTACCATGGATTACTATGTGCTAGTGACATTTAATAAATTTCAGCTACATAAAACAACATGAGTTAAAGAACAATTTGATAAAAAATATCTGGCATGATTGTATTCATATAAAACCAATATGTTGTTTAGGGAGTCGGGGAAAAGGTAATGCTATTACGAGAAGGAATGAAATGATAAACACAAAATGCCAGATCATAGTGATTTGAGAAAAGAAATGGGACACACAAGAGACTTGAACATTCTTGGTAATATTCTGTTTCTTTCTCTCTCTTTTTTTTTTTAAGAATTTATTTATTTGACAGAAAGAGAGGTAACAGCAGGGGGAACAGGAGAGGGAGAAGCAGGCTTCCCAACGAGCAGGGAGCCCGACATGGGGCTCGATCCCAGGACCCTGGGATCCTGATCTGAGCTGAAGGCAGATGCTTAACAACTGAGCCACCCAGGCACTCCTTCTTTTCCTGCCTGGACAGTGAATAAGTGGATGTTCACTGTATTTATCTTTTACACCTTACACGTATTCCATAAATATTTTCATACTAACTGTGGATCTCAGTTTAAAAATTTTTTAAAGTTGTTTAGGTATATCAAACACAGTACCAACTTTTCAACACTCTACAGTCGCACCGTCTGGGAGTTTGTGTCCCAGTCCAACGGTTCAACCAGCCAGAGCTTGTGGCAGCAAAATCCCAAATGCAGAAATGAATGCATTGGACCAATGTAACCTGTCACACTCAGTCACCTCATCTAATTTCTCTTGTTCCAATTCATCTCCCAATTATAAATTTAATATCCCACGTAGATTTGCCCACAGGGAGAGAGGGGACCGATCAACAAGCATGAGTCACCAGAGAGCTTGATAGCTCCATTTCTCACTGTAATTTAAAGCTGGCATTCTGGCTGATATTTTAAGTTCTGTAAGCATCCTCAGAGATAATCCATGCCTGCTGAAGAGAGGATGGAAAGATGAATCATTCCAAGGACAAGTGGAGGGGGAAGCTGAGAAGGAGACAGAGGAGTCGAAGGGAAGAAGTTGTCATCCAAAGCCACATTTCAGATGCCATAACAAAAGACTTTATTTATTATTGTTATTTTTTTAACAAAAGACTTTATTATAGAGGCACTTAAACTGGTAGCAGGGTAAACTCTGAGTGTTCACAAAGCAATTATGCAACTTATTAAAAAGTAGGTGCCATTGTAGAAGACAGCATCCTGTAGTGGAAAGAGGAACGTTTCTGGAGTCAGATTTGACTCATATATGGGCTTCCTCACTCATGAGGTCCCTGAGTCTCAGTATATTCAGCTGTAAATGAACATGATAGTGCTGGTCATGATTAAAGATTAAATACAGCAACTCTTCTCAAAGGGGGGCAGTTTGGTTAAATGCAGGAACTTGGTTTTGATGCCGGATCCAGCCTGATTCCAACCTTCTGGTTAGCCAGAAGGTTAGATGGTCTCCAAGACTCGTTTTTCTCATCACAAAGATGGGGCGATGAGACATACCTGAAGATGTCCTGAGACTTAGAGATAAGAAGTCAAATATTGACACTTAAGAAGTGTTCAATAAAGCTCGCATAATTTTATTGTTACTGGATGTTGATGTGCTATTAAAAAAGAAAGAGATGGCTATGACGGAGAGCCAGCAAGACCCTGGGGACAGAGAGAAGGCATCATTAGAGTGATAGTCCATTGGGCTGAGATGAGGCAAGTGGGCAGAGAGAGATTTCAGCCAAGCTACCTGGGGCTGGCTATGGTGAAGTAAGGAGAAAGTACCAACTAGGAAGGAAATCAACCCTGGACTGGGTCTGGTCGTGGGTGTCAGCCACTCAGATATGGGGACTTGGACCCAAGGACAGGTCTCTGTTCACTAGAGAGGAGGGTAAGAAGAAGCAATACTTCCAGTCAGTCAGTCCCAGAGAAGCTTGGGTAGTGGCTGAGTAGTCAAGATAAGGACTCCAACCCAGCTGCAGCTGCGAGGCAGATGGGAT
>PISX010034041.1:0-14423 GCA_004024625.1 Mellivora capensis
GACTGCCTTACTCAGGCGCCCCTCTGTGGACATTTTTGATTACTGATTCAATTTCTTCACTTGTTATAGGTCTATAGGTTTATATTTCTGACTAGGAGCACAGAACTTAAATGTTATACTGTTTGGCAGATGGTTTACTTAAAATTAGGCAAAAAGTTCACTAAGGGCATTAAATGAGTTTGATTTGTGTTTCCATTGTTCAATTCAACTGGATAATTGCCAGATATTCATTTAGTGTCTGTATGACTTACACACACCCACACCCAAACACACACAATTAGCCTGGATAACAAGAAGTCAGTATTTTTAAAAATTCAAAAAGAATTCCCAATAATTTCCCTGAATTTTTTTCTGATTATGTGATATAAGTAGCAGAGTCTTTTTGTATACACATAGATAATCCCTAGAACTTTTACACAATGAGTCTGAGGGTGTCTCTATAAGGGGAAACATTCTAAACTTGTAGAGCTAGGCTCCATGGACTGAGAAAGTTCTGGGGCTTTAGAGGACTGAGTGAAGGAGACTGAGAGACAAATTTTCCCTGGGGGGCGGGGCAGGTAATAGCCTCTGACCTTTGACCTTTGGGTGCATGGATGGGTGGGTAGCCCCAGCCTGAACCCAGCTGCTGGAGGTACCACGTAGGGAGAAAACTTTTGACAGCAAAGTGATGCCTTTCCCAAGTGAAGCTAAAAACAAGAGAATGTTCAAATATATAGGTAATCTCAGCTGCTTAAACCGGATAATGCTCTTAGATTATATCACTCCTCTCTATAATTCACCCTTCTGCCATCCACCACCATGAGTCCCATTTTGGTTTCTCCTAAGTAAAATTTTGATGTAGTTTAATATTAAATTCAAGTTCAGGGGTGATTTCTCTCTCTAATGCTCCACAAGAAGATGGCAGGTTGTTGGCTGTGGTGAAGCAAGGTGAGCCAAAGCAGATTCCTTGCCTTTCCGGGGAGCACTAGGCATAAGGTAGGCACAGGACACACTTGTCAAAAGAAGATGGAAGGAATGAAAGATTCTGTGGCAGTCAGGCAACACACACCCCAACTCTCTACTGATTTCTCCTTCTTAAAAGGAGCACAAGTCCTCATTTTTTTGCACTCCACATGACTCTGACATTTTGGCTTGGAAATGAAGTAGGGCGATTTCATCCTTCATCTCAACAAATGTCCATTGCACTATCCTTAGGGAAAATAGATAAGGACTCGTCAGGGATGCTTTAAGTTCCAAAATACTGCAGGCAGCGAATGAATCCTCGAAAGAGGTGAGGCCTGGGATTCTGAGCCCTTGTACACCCAGGAGCACGGTAGTCTGGACACGAGCGGTATGCGACAGCGTCTGTCTCCACGTCTCTGAGAAGAGCCTTCACCAATCCCTAAGATTAATCCGAGAAAAAGCAAACCAGGCTCAGGGCTGCAAAGACTGAGCCCTGCTCTCCGGTTCCTCCTCTGCCTGGCTTCGCAGAATCAAGGCTGCCCAGCCAGGGCGTCGTTTGTGTCTGAAGAGACTAGGGATGGGGACAGCTGCAGCCACGCTTCCCTCGGACAAAAGAGTGGGGATTTCTCGGACCTTTCTGGGAGCTATGAGTGTGAAAAGCGTCCTCCGGCCCTAAGCACGTTGTGAGAAAGGGATGAAAGAAGGGGTGAGAGGTGGGGACGAGACGGGCGCAGCTGGGGAAGTGAGCTCCGAGTTGAGCATCTGCCGGGACCTCAGACAGGTGGACAAAGTCCCGCCCCGGCCCACCCGGGTCCCAGGTCTGAGCTGTACCTGGGCACTGGCTTCCTTCTCCGCGACGCCGGGGGGCCGGGGAGCCTGCGGCCTCCGCCCCCGCCCCTGAGGCCGCAGGTCCCCAGCCCCGCCCCGCCCCGCCCCGCCCCGCCCTGGGCTCTGGGCTCCGCGGGGCGCCGGCGGAGCGGCGGGTGCCCAGGTCTCCCGCGGCCAGCAGGATGGCCAAGGTCCCGGTGCTGGAAGACGCCTTCCTGCAGGCGCAGCCTTCGCCCCAAGTTTCCCCTGAGGCCCCGGAGGAGTGCTGCGTGCAGCTCCTGGGCAAGGGATTGCTCATTTACCCCGAGGAAAGGGTGTACTTGGCGGCTGAAGCGCAGCCCGGGGGCGCCCTGGGCAGCGCGGAGAGAGGGGAAGACCCGGAGCCGCCTGTGGGAGTTAAATCAGGTGAGTGCTCCGGCCCCGCGGGGCGTGTGGCAGGGAAGCGGGTGAATTCTAAGAAGGGCATCCAATAATAAAAGTGAACACACCGCAAACATAACAGGTATGTACAACGTTCAAGTCCAGATTTTTGTGTTTTCCCCAGGAAAATGTCAACTAGAAATTAACTCTAAGGGATTTTGCATAGTTCTCCTCTCACCACCACCCCCCCCCCAACCATCACCCCGTTTGACGCCAGGGTACATTCAGAGACTACTTAATTGATTTTCACATTCTGATTTTCTTTATCATCCCTTCAACTTGCAATCAGAAATGCATTTGAGCAATGGTAACTTTTCCTCTGAAGAAGAGGATGGAGAGAGTCACGACAGCAAAACCAAAGCAGCCGATCTACACCTCTCTCAGAAAAAAACCATCACGCAGATGATGAAGGATAAAAAGAAGCAGACTCAGCTCACCCTGCAGTGGTAAGGCTCCCACAGGGGTACCTTTCAGCACCTGTTGAGTCTTAAAAGTCAGTATCGTAAAAAAAAAAAAAAAAAAAAAAGGTATCTTCAGAATCCGCTTTTCCCAATTTGCTTTTCCCTCAAACTTTTTGGGGAAAGTTTAAAATGCCAATAAGAAATTTATCTTTTTTTTTCTCCACTGAATATTTGGTGTGGAGATGTATTCTGGTATTAATAAAAAATGATATGCAGTACAAAACCCCATCACTTTGTTCATTATTGACCGAAGCTATAATTTTGTCAAATGTCAGCAATAATGAATGTTTTTATGTCTTTTTGCATAACATACAATCAATTTGACCTTTAGATATCTGTTACGTGGTAGTTTTGTGTTTATAAAACATGATTCTTTAAAATGACTTATGAGGAGGAAGGATCTTAATATTCTTTATCCATATGAGGGCAAACTAACAATTATGTATTGGTCATTAGGTGAAATATGTTTGAATTAGAAGACATAGAAAAATCAGTTAAAATGTTACTGGTAACTTAAATAAATGTTCAACTATTTTTATAACACCTGCGAATTGGATTTTGTGGAAAATCTTTCAGAACCAAGAGTTTGCCAGTAGGTTTTCTATGTATAGAGAACATTTTGTAATATTATCTAAAAGGAAGAGAGATCTAAAGCAAAAACTCTAAGCTTTCCCACATACTATGAAGAAATAGGGTATAAATTTCCTCCTGAATTACAAATCACAAGCAAATAATTAAGAAGGTCTATTTACTGATAGGTTGTATACAATGTTTATATGTAAAGTATGATCTAAACCTTAGAAAAATACAGTAGAAAAAATAGTATCTAAGAAACTACCACAAAAACTATTAAATTTTATTTTCAGTTATTTGGGTTACAATTCACATGTACTAATTTTTGTATTATATACTTAAACCTTTTCAAATATTTGAAATATGAACTGAATCTTCTTCTAAGGTTATGACTTAACTGTTGAAGTTGATGTCAGACTTACTGGTAAATGCTTGAATTAATTATCTGGAATATTTAGGATACAACTCTTTTATTAGGATAATTGGAGACAAAGTGTTGATTAAAGATACATTTTGGAGAGCTGTTGAATGATCACTTCCAGTTTTTCAGATCAAATCAACTGAGTGGAAGCAAACTTTTTTTTTAATTTTATAAATATAATTGGGTTATAATTAAGGGAAAAAATATCATACCCCAAATTAACATTGTACTCATGGCTAGGATTATTTTGAAGATAATAACAATGCCTACAAAAACATCAAAATGGCAGAAAAGTTGACATTTTATACATGCCATTAAAATACAATTTTTAAATAGTTGAATGTTTTCTTAGTGATTTTCATATTTTTTGAAAGTATAAAATGCTGTAATTGTTTGAATTTGTAAAATTGTTTGAATTTTCCATACCCTTTCCTGTAAAAGAGTCTAATGTATATTTTTTTAAAAAATGAAATGAATTAATCGTATTTTGAGAATTTCCCTTTAAGATTGTGTAGGTTATTAGGAAGGTTAAAAATTACAAGTGAAAAATTTGGCTGAGTAACTCCAGTTTTCAACCATCAGCCAAGTGTTTGGTTTCATGCATCAAATTTTACTGGGGTTTGGTTCTTTTTTTCTTTCTCCGTGGAAAAATGGACATCTGATGCTTTATATCTGATGAACATCTCTTTTAGCTTTTATCTTCTGTGTCTTGGGAATATGTTAAATCAGAGATCTTGGGTAGTTGAACTCAATTTTAGTCTGAAAGTGTACTCTTTATTGCATTGTTCCTATATAGGAATAATTATAATTTTACTATACATAAAATGGGTATACACAAATTTTGGTCAAAATCACCAACTAAATTATTATAAAAACTGGGAATACAATCTACAAGTTCTGAGTTCTTGATTGCTATGCAGATATTTGTAGCAAATATGTATTATCACATTTGTTATATTTATTATATTATATTAATTATATTATCACTTTTAATTGCAATTGTAGACATTCAAGTTAAATGGAATTATGTCTAAATTTTCAAAATTTGCACAATTATGTTTATAACAGAGTTGAATTTATATATGTCAGTTTGGAAATGTCTTTAGAGAGATACATGTTGTTTCAAGTGTATGCTGTGGTTTAGGTTGTTAGAGTACTGATCACAGCAAAAGGCGGAGGAGGAGAAATAGATCAGTACCATTTCATACTTAAGTGATGTGAATTTATTCTTAGGTATTTTGCAAATAAATGTATCATCATGCTTCCCTAACCATTTAGGGTTCAGAACTACTTTGTGAGTGAAAGTTAGAGATTGTAGGTATTTGCTGGCCTAAAACCTGGCGGCCCTTCAGGGCTGAGAACATCCTCGTAAAAAAAACATCATCTTCAATTTCACCATTCCCGTTTTTACCTCACAGGGCAAACCATAACGAGTAGGGAGGATTTCCATAGAAGTAGGACTTGTTCTTTGGGATATAGACCAGGGAGGAGTGGTATTATGTTTACCATGGTATTTTAACTGCACTAACAGGTGTTCACTGGGGCTGTTGCTCTTCTAACATTAGTTCTTGTGATCTGACTTTTAATAATATCCAGAATAAAACAAATCTACCTGGGCCCGCTCATGAACTCATTTATATAGAGTTTGTATTCAAAGCAGTCATTAGACTAATGTAAAAGAGGAAAGGAAAGGAGAAATAAAGGAAAGGTTGGACCCGATTTTTTGCCTTTTCTTTTTTTTAGGCTTGAAGAGAATTACATCGTATGTGAGGGAGTCTGCCTTCCGCGGTGTATCCTTTATGCACACTATTTAGATTTCTGCAGGAAAGAGAAATTGGAGCCAGCCTGTGCAGCCACCTTTGGAAAGGTAAATTACACGTATTGGCTACACTACTTAACAACTAAAGTCATGTCAGGTAGACAGTGTGGAAACGCATTCATCTGAGCAAGTTTTCATGTAGAATATTCAGAAATTTCTCTCATGAGCATAAATGAAATTTCTTATGGGTTTATTTGGAACTAGTACATGATTTATCTTGATTTTACCTACTATAGGTTTTACCTTGAACCATTTTATGCTTTGAATATTAGAACCCTGGCTACAAGAAGACTTCATGCGACATTAAAGGCAGCTCCTTTTGAGGAGTAACATTTCCCTCCAAAGAGGAATGTGTTAAGAAGTATGATAATGGCCTGTACTGAGAAGCAAAATTAAGTAGAGGTGACAAGTATCTTGTGGATGCAATCGGTGATTGTGGTTATTGTTTAGCTGGTTCAAGTATATGGGTTTTTAATAGATTTTTACTTTCTTTCATAAAGAGTTCCCTTGATTCTCCGCTTCACTCTGAGTACGAATACACCCCAAACTCCAAGATGTTGTGAGAGGATTGATTAAATATTGCTCATTTAAACACATTCCTTTCTGCCCAACCTGTACGGTTAGGATGGGAATCTATAGAGTTAGCATTACTCTATTTATATATGTTGGTCTTATTTTGAGAACCAGGAAACAATATCAATCTCAGGAAAGCCTTGTTCTTTGAGATTCTTCTCATGCTCTGCTGTCTTAAGAAACCGAGGATAGCACAGAAAAACTATAGGAAGCTTAAGCTTCAAAGATGGCATCTCATTTAAACTGAAATCCAAATTTTAACCTGTAGAGGGACTCATTGTCCAGGAAATAATGAATACTATAGTCTGGCTTCTCAGTTTTTGAAAATAAAATAATTTATAAATTTAATATGAAAACCTATCTGCTTATGGGAGTCAGTGTGATTTGCTGCATGGTAATCTCATGATTTAGGTTCTGGCCTAGACAGTGACTAATTTGTTGTGAGACCTTCTGAAAGCACTTCACCTTCCAAAACTCAGTTCACTCACTGCCTAAAATGAGGAAGTTGTGTAAGGCAATTTCTAATGTCCACTTTAACACGGCTATTTAATGAGTCCAACTTATGGCAGTCATCTTAACTCTTTGGGGAGTCATGGAACACCTTGAGAATCTGATTAGAACCACAGAACCAGTCCTCAAGAAGTGAACATTTATAAGAACTTTGCCATGGAGCCCTTAGGAGATCCTACAAATTCCTGTTTCCAGTAGAAAAGATTTCATTTTTTAATCGGTAGTGCCAATTTTTAGCAAATTTTAGAGAAAGGAACATAGAGAAGAAAATATTTAAAACACTGCTGTGGGTATCTGGTAAGGTAAAGAACATTTCCTGTGTTCTTGCAGGGTTGGAGATGGAGATGTAATTGTGGCGAACCTCTGGATAAAATTATTATAAAGATACTCAAATTTTTCCTTTAAGTACATAAATAAAGTAACAGTGGCTTTGGTAGTCACATGAAGCAAAATCAGATACTGGCATGATTCACCCTGGAAATTGAGACAAGAGCAGTAAAATAATCTCATCAGAAAAGTATCTTCCTGCCTCTGATAATGTATTATTGCTTATCAATACGGTATATGTTCGATGTTACTTCTTCCAGACTAAATATGCTCAAAGTTTAACATTTACTTTCTCCAATTAATTGGTTACAAGTTGCTTGCAATAGAACCACATACTTCCTAAAAACTAAAGTGATTGACTTTCCTTTCAGACAATTCGCCAGAAATTTCCCCTCTTGACAACTCGGCGACTTGGAACCAGAGGCCATTCAAAGTAAGACCCACTGATGAGCATGTATCAGTGATAGATGATACCCGTACGTGAGGACTGACACCTGTAAAATAAGGATTGTCTTTATCAGTGAGTGGAAGCAGGTATTCTCTTCTTGATGAAGCAGATTTTCGCCAATTGTAAGAACTAAGAAGAGAAAAAAGTAGATTTTAGAATGATGTTTAAAAAGCAAAATTTATACTGGAAATTGTAATACATCCTTGTTTCCGATGAAATAATGTAAATGAACCATTGTCATAATCTTAAGGCCACTACTGAAGGCATCGGTGTCATGAAAGGAGAGTGCCCATGGCTAGCTAAGTAAGTGGTCACATGGAACCCACAGCACTCCCAAAGGCAAGGCCAAAGCCAGGGGTTGAAGTACGATTCGGGTTCTTTCTCTGGGTTTCTTTCCCAGATAATGACTTCTTAATATCCTCTTCTCTTCCCTTCAAGACAAATGATCTGCACAAATGACTTCTTTGGTCATCTCTTCATGTACATAGAAACATAAAGTAAGATCTCTCTCTTGATAGCTTCAGCCTTTCTTTTCTCTTGTGGCCATCTTGGTAGGACCCCCAGTTTTAGGTTCTCATTCGTCCATGATTGCCTCTGCCCTCTGTGTTTTCAGTGTTGCCTCTCCTTCTGCCTACAAACGTACTCTGGTCTCTTCCGGTTGATAAAAATAAAATCATCTCAAACCTGCTGTACTCTTCACACTTGCTCTGTTATTTTGCTTCTCGTGGTTGTTCCTTGAAAGAGCAGCCCTGCTCACTTCCCTTACCACTGTTCCCATGCCTGTGTGCCTGTCTTTACCGGGACGGAAACTCCACGGCTCATTTTTTACCATTAGTCATCTTCCTCGGCACCCATCTAGCGCGTGAACCTGCTGACAGAGCCCTCTTAAGATGAATCAGTGACGGTTTCCCTGTCACAACACTGATAACTCCTCTTCCCTCTTCTGCCGTTCGCTTGCTAGCTCGTGCAGCGTCTTCTCCTGTCCTAACACCTAGTTCAGCATTGCCCCGTGGAGGGTAACACAGCCACGTGTTTAATCCAGACGTTTCTAGTAGCCACATTTAGAAAAGTACAAAGGAACAGATCTTATTTGATTTTAATGTTTCATGTAATCCAGTATACCTGAAACGTTGTCATTTCACTAAGTAATCAGAATGAAAAACATCTGAGATATTTTATGCTCTTTTTTTCCCTGCTAAGCGTTTGAGCTCCAGGCTGTATTTTATACCGAGGGCACATCTCCATTCAGATTAGTCCCGTTTCAGGGGGTCAGTACTCACGTGTGACGGGGAGCCGCCCTGAGGGGTAGCTCAGCTTTAGTCACTTGCCGAAAAGAATAAATCTCCCTTTATGAATTCTCTTGAACGGGTCTCTCTCCATTCTCACTTTCATAATCTGGCCTTCCCTCTGTTTTTCCAGTCCACTCAATACGACTCTTCATATCAACCTTCTGAAGGTTCCATTCCATCATCTGTCATACTCCGAAACTTTGAGCAGCTCATGGCAGATTTTTCTCACCTTGACATTAAAGGTCCATTATGGTTTAGTCACAAGCCATTTGCCTACCTTACATCCTGCTTCTCACTTCTCAGCATGGAACCTGTGTTCCCATCAAATTAGGGCCAGTACCCTCTGCTTCTTCCTCAGATGTCATTCGTTTGTTTGCGCTGTCTTCGTCCATGGAAAATTCTCTTTCCCTTGCAGGTATGTTGAAAGCTTACCCATTGAAAAGAATGCCTCATGAACTCCCTCGTCTTTTGAATTTTTACTTATCTCTTGATTTCTTATAGGCTTTGTGCCCTCAGAGCAGTTCATTCGTACCTATCTTAATGTGAAATTAATTTATCTCTTCCCCCTCAAAAGATACTATTTTGTGGATAGAGACTTTGTCTCATTCACTTTCATATCCTTTGTGTGGTTGGCTACATAACAGATGATCAATGAATATTTATTTAACTGATTCCTATTAATGTTAGCAACCTGTGGTCTGAGAAGGGAGGGATGAAATGCCAGATTGAAAACCACTAAATTGGTTCTTCCCTTCTAACCAAGTCAGGACTTGTTTTTCAAAGTTGAATCAGTTTAACTGGCTGATTTCTTTTTTTCTTTCTTTCTTTTTTTTAATGAATTTGACTCCTACTGACTTGTGTAGGTGGAAGAAAGATCAGATAGTGTTTGACGTAGATAGGTAGTAGGAAAAGAGCCAAAGCAATGCAGAGAAATCCTCTTCATGGGTCTGCAGGAGGACAGGCAGGCAGGCTGCAGAGAAAGCCAATTAATCCTAGAAGGAGCCTTTAGGATTAGGGATGAATCATTAACCGAGTCCATTGTGACACTGTGAGGCTCCAGTGTTTAGGTTTATGTAACAACATGTGGTAACTTCAGGCAATTTGTCTGACATCTAAGAGCAGATGTGCCCAAGAGGGAAGTATTAATAATTTGAAATTTTTCCTGCCTTCCTGATATGCCATTTGCTTTTTATAAATTGCTTATTATATTCGTGGTATTTTGATATCCTGGGGAAAAGGCATTTTCCATAGGGAAACTGAGGATGTTGAATGATACAGTGAGATGGAGAGTTTGTGTATCTTGCAATTGGCAATGTTTTGATGTAATTATTCTTAGCCAGATAGTTTTCCCATCTTTATTTATTTCTAAAAGTTGCCTAGAGTTAGGAGCATGAAGTTTAGAGTTGGACAATTCTGAACTTTAGTCCTATTACTCCCATATGAAGTCCCTGTGTGACACCAGATGAATTGTTCAGTTTTTCATCAGTAAAGATGGTATACAGTATCTGTCTCACAGGTTTGTTGTGAGAATTAAATGAGTAAAGTATAGGAATGGGTGGAGAAATGAATATGCTTTCAACCTGACTGTCCTTGATAATATGAAATTATCCCAAAATCAGCCATGCAATTAAAAGTTACCATTTATTGAGCACTGCACACACATACACACAAGCACACTCACAACCACACACTCTCAAATCCTTACAGTGACAATACAAGATGGAATTACTGTGTTTTACAAATGAGAAGACTAGTTCAAAGATGATTGATTTGCCCGAAGCCACGCACGTGCTGTAAAATAACAATGTTGGCATTTAAATCAAAGTTTATCTCACTCTAAAGTTTGTGCTTTGTCAACTAGTAAATCCTACTCCCCCCCATATCAGCCATATCAATAAAATAATTATTTAATTGAATTTTTGATTTTTTGAGGTATAAATTTCATTTTTTGCCTAATCTGTTTTAAAAACTTATTAATGTATCAGATTCTTCTTCAAAGAGCTAATAATTTTTTCCTTTTTTTTTTTAAAAGATTTTATTTATTTATTTGAAGGAAAGAGAGAGAAAGAGTACAAATGTGGGGCAGGGGGAGAGGCAGAAGCCAATTCCCCTGTGAGCAGGAAGCCCTATACAGGGCCGACCCCAGGACCCTGGGAACATGGACCCTGACCTGAGCAAAAGGAATTCGCTCAACCCACTGAGAACCCAGGCATTCCTAAACAGCTAATATTTTCTGAAGCCTTAATCATAAGGCATTTTAAATTATTTTATATTTATTTATTTATATTTATGTTTTATATAAAAACAAATGTGTGGCACAACCACACATTTGCTTTTTGTCCTGAACATTTCTCTATGTTGGTATATTATTATCTTTACAATCATCATTTCTAATGGCTAGTTAATATCTCAAAAATTTAATATTTTTGTGTCTATAGAAATATAAAAAATATATTAAAATATAAAAAATATTTTTATGTCTATAGAAGTATGAATTGGTGAAACACAGAAATATGAATGAAGAAGTAAGAATATTTTGGAGAAAAAGGAATTTATAATTTCTCCAAATTTTACCATTGTTTTACAAAACTTATTTTATTGCAGTGGTGTTTATACTATCACTAAATATTTATTGAATTATTTAAAAAAATAAATAAATTTAGTATTGATTCATTTTGACTTCTGTGGATCATATATTAAAATATAATAATATATAACTGCCTAATGATTGTTATTTAAAAACATAAGCTCTCAATTTTTGCCCAAATGTCATAGAATAACTAGAGTATGTCCAGTCATTTCATTTGAGTCCTTCAGACAGAATTTATTTTAGATCACGATTAACTCGAAAGATCCTTCTGTATTCTGGGCAAAAGATAGCACCACTATTTCTAACACTGTCCTTGGATACCTTTAGGGTTCATTGAACCTCTTCAAATTTTTTTCCCTGTGTAAAATCTGATAGTTGAGGAAACACTGATCTTTGTGAGGAAGAGATTGATTAGTAGGATCTAAAAAAAGAGGAATTAATTTTGTATCTATTTTCAGGTTCTGTTTCTCTAAGTTCTGACATAACTGGGTATTAAAATGATTGGTCCTCAGTTCCCACCTTTCTGCAGGTGCTACTACTTCCCCTCATGAAAGTGAAAGATGAAAAAGTTTAACTAAGTAAAATGAAGCAAAAATTTACTGAACCAAAGGAAGAGATAAAATATATAAAACATACATTAAAAACAAACAAAAAACCTTGGGGAACCTGGGTGGCTCAGTCATTAGGTGTCTGCCTTGGGCTCAGGTCATGATCCCAGCGTCCTGGGATGGAGCCCCATATTGGCTCCCTGTTCTCTCTCTCCAGCTCTCCTGTGCCGGTGTTCCCTCTCTCGATATTGCTCTCTGTCATAAATAAATAAAATCTTTTTAAAAAATAGAAATAAAATAAAAATAAACAAAAAATCCAAATGTACAGAATCACTAGGTAGATACCACAGATCACCAGGTATCGCGCAATGTCAAAATTAGAAACAATTAAAAATTGAATAATTTGTTTCCAGAGGCCTGTCTCATGTTCTACATAAGAAGCCATTGCTGCCGTTGGTTATGGAGGGGGCGGGGGTTGGGCAGGGAAGGTCTTTAAAAGTTAACACCTGGGGTCTGAAAGCCTTACACTAGAGCATTTAACCTGAGTGAACCTTGGGGACAAGGTCAGTGAGTTTACAGGGACAAAGCTCTGCTCTCTGTCCCTTCCTTCACTGTCACCATCCCCTCCCTGCTAAGAAGCCCCAGTGGCAGACTCCACACATTCTCAATACAAAGATAAAAACTCACTTTGCTTTTGAGTTTTTTGAGTTTTTTGTTGTTTTCTCTTTGATTGACTAACAATGCCAAAATATACACCTGATATTTTTTTCTATGCAGTATTTTCGAAATCTGGGTTTTGAAAAAGTAACTGAAACAAAATCACACAGACACTAAAGAGTAGCTAGTGAAAAGTAATTTTTGGCTATCATGTCATGAATGAATTATATCAATTATATCAATCATCCATTCATATTTTTATCAGTGTATAAAGCATGGTGCTGAAGTTTTTAAGATGCAAACAGTGGGATCAAAAAATTTTCCTATTAATATTCATTTGTTTAATGAGCATTTTGTTGAGTATCCTGGTGTTGACTAGGCCCCAGGGACATAGTGATGAAGAAAAAAGACCTGTTTCTCACCCTTGCTCAGAAAAGCTCAGAAGAATAAGGGAGAACACAGTGGAGACCACCATGTAGATTTCATGTACACAGTAGACTGTTTGATTTAAAGTTACATTTTAATTTCTTGTAGACTTTGATCAGTTGAATCTTGGTTTTCAGACATGATGGACAAAAGCTATTATCTTATTTATTAGTAGTGATTTAGTGGGTTAATAAAACTGATACGGCTGTTGCTCTTATCATAGTAAGTTATTGCAAGTCCCTGAACAGCTTAATCCCATCATTTCCTTATCAGTGATCATTTGTGTAGTGTAAACTAACATCGGGGCTACTAGCTCAGTGGAAACATATGTTTCAGGAATTCTATATAATGACTGAACTAGAAAAGAAGAACTATAGGGGCAAGTAGAAATTTATCAGCAAATGAAGAAAAGTGTTCGAGACACAATGTAAATACTTTAGTAGTAAGAGCGGCAATAATTTCATTTGTCCTATTAAAAATCTTTTATATTTTATAACACGTTCACCTCAAAATGCGGACATTAAAAACTAATTAATAAATCTTTATTGCTAAAATGTAAATGATATCTGTCATTAGATATAGGGCTAAGGGCAATTGACACAAATGAATGAACACAATTTATTAGATAATCAAAAAGATCTTTGCATTTTTAAAAAAAGATTTTATTTATTTGACACGAAGAGAGCAAAAGAGAGAGAAAGACAGAGAGCAAGCCGAGCAGGGGCAATGGCCTGCAGGGGAGAAGCAGGCTCCCCGCTGAGCAAGGAGCGCAGGATCCTGGGATCATGACTTGAGCCAAAGGCTGCCCCTTAACTTACTGAGCCTTCCAGGTCACCCACAAAGATCCTTGTATTATGCAAACATTTTCTGAGAGAAATTAGCTAGTCATACTCAGGATTTTTAAACATTTATCACATATCTTTTTAAATAAAAATGGATAAGAATCATATAGAGAAAACCACATTGAGATACCACCTCACACCAGTTAGAATGGCCAAAATTAGCAAGACAGGAAACAACGTGTGTTGGAGAGGATGTGGAGAAAGGGGAACCCTCTTACACTGTTGGTGGGAATGCAAGTTGGTGCAGCCACTCTGGAGAACAGTGTGGAGGTTCCTCAAGAAATTAAAAATGGAGCCTCCCTATGACCCTGCAATTGCACTACTGGGTATTTACCCCAAAGATACAGATGTGGTGAAAAGAAGGGCCATCTGTACCCCAATGTTTATAGCAGCAATGGCCACGGTCGCCAAACTGTGGAAAGAACCAAGATGCCCTTCCACGGACGAATGGATAAGGAAGATGTGGTCCATATATGCTATGGAGTATTATGCCTCCATCAGAAAGGATGAATACCCAACTTTTGTAGCAACATGGACAGGACTGGAAGAGATTATGCTGAGTGAAATAAGTCAAGCAGAGAGAGTCAATTATCATATGGTTTCACTTATTTGTGGATCATAACAAATAACATGGAGGACATGGGGAGATGGAGAGGAGAAGGGAGTTGAGGGAAATTGGAAGGGGAGATGAACAATGAGAGACTATGGACTCTGAAAAACAATCTGAGGGTTTTGAAGGGACGGGGGGG
>PISX010034042.1:0-14430 GCA_004024625.1 Mellivora capensis
TGGCACACACATGGGGACTGCAAAAGTCTGTTTCTGCTCCGGGAGGGTCCCAGCCCCTGCCACACGCCAAGTGCCCTTAGGAGGTCTCCTCGCAGCTCAGCGACCAGGACCTGGTTTCTCCGCTGCACTCTCTGGCTCAGCGCCAGGGGTGTCTGCCCTCCGTGGGGGACTTAAGCCCCTGTCCCTAACAGTTCCAATTTCCACAATTTCACCCTATGATCTTTTCTCTTTTTGAGTGCTTTTTATCGGTCTTCAAGTTAATGCTGGCCCCCAGTCTTAGGGGACTCTCGTATTGGGGTATTACTTCCCAATGCGTCTCCTCTGGTGGCTCCCTCCCCCTTTAGTTTATCTTCCGATACCAGTCTGGCGTTCCCGCTCTGCTTTACCTGCCCACTGGCGTCTTCTGCCCCTGTAGAGATCCTGAGGAGTAGAATTTTGATCTCAGGCTGATTTCATGAGTGATCGGAGTTCCTTGGTAGGTAATCAGCTCACTTTAGGGGACAGGTTGAACCAGAGCCTCCTCCTAGTTCCCCACCATCTTGTCTCCCTGAATTCTTATGTCTTAAGTAATTATGGTAGGTATGTCTCTAGTATTTTACTATAAAAGTAGTTTTTCCCCTTAAGGTATATTCTTTATCATATCAAAGTCATATCCTCCTCACCCTAGTTTGTATTGATATTAAAATATCTTTGGATTTTTGGAGAAATTTGATCTACTACACTTGATTCCTATGATACTTAGTCTAGTTGTAATTATCCATTAATAATATGCTGAGTCATATTTGCCTTAGTTTTCCTTTTTCATCATAAGCAGGATTGGTTTATTCACCAAAAATATCCCTAATTGCAAATAACAAAGTTTTTTTTTGTTTGTTTGTCTTGTTTTCCTTTCAAGCCTTGAACTGGTCTAATTGGGTTGGTAGAACTGATCAGGAGTTGAAAATTAGACTTTAGATTCTACCCTTGTGAGAAACAAACAGAAAAATAAAAAGGACATGCAAACGTACTTACCAGCCATGAATGATAAATGTCTAATAGGAACTATACCCATTCAACGTTACTTTGACCAGATTTTGTTATCATAGATACACCTTCTTAATACAAAATTCCCCAAATCCTCTATGTTCTTTTCCTTAAAGGGCCAAAGAGTAATTGTTTTAAGACTACAGGTTATATGTTCTCTATCACACTGCTCAACCATGTCATTAGAGAGCCATAGATAGTACGTAAATGAGTAGGTGTGACTGTGTTTCAGTAAAAGTTTATTTATAAAACCAGTACCTGGCCCACCAGCCATATTTTGCCAACTCCTATTCTAAAACCAATATATACCTAATGGAAATATCTATTCCTCAAAGGTATAAAAGGACTAACCCAATTAATACTTGGTAGAAAAATGACAATTTTTGCCCTTATTTTTTGCTTGAATTGCCTCTCCATCTACAGACTTTGGTTTATATTTAGGTCTCTTTACCAGATCATTATTTATCCTATTACTTTTTTTTTTTTTTAAGATCAATTTATTTACTTGAAGGGGGGGAGTACAAGAGGGGGAGGGGCCAAAAGAGAAAATCTTCAGGCAGAGTCCCTGCTAAGTGCAGAGCCCCACAGAGTCAGACATGAGGCTTGATCCTAGGACACATGAGATCATGACCTGGGTCAAAACCAACAGTCGGATAGATGCTTCACTGACTGAGCCACCCAGTCACCCCTTATCCTATTACTTTTACCCCTATTAAGTTACCTTGGTTTTTTTGGTGGTCTCTTATGGACAGTATATATTTGGATTTAGTATTTAATCAATTTTCAACTTTGGGAGTTTTTCAGTTATACCCAAAGGACTGGAAGTTTGATTATATAATTCTTTGAAGAGCATATATTATAAATGTATAATATAAATAAGTAATGGGTGAATATCTGGAAAGAATGTCAATAGACTAGTCTATTTACTAGCATTATGACAGTTATCACGACTGTTTCTCAGCACTGAGCTGCCAATAAATTTGAAAGAGGCAACGTTAATAACATATGAACACAAACTAATCACTGTTTCCATGAAAAATAAAAAACAGTGACTACTTCTATTAACAGATGTGTGAAATATAAAGCTACCTAAAATATTTGTAGTAATTAGCAAACTTAGGATAGTAACAATCAGGGATGCCTGGGTGGCTTAGTTGGTTAAGTGGTTAAGTATCCACCTTTGGCTCAGATTATGATCTCAGAGTCCTGGGATCAAGCCCCACATCAGGCTCCCCCTCAGCAGGGAGTCTGCTTCTCCCTCTCCTTCTGCCCCTTCCCCCTGCTCATGTTCTCTTGTTCTCTCAAATAAATAAATAAAATTTTTAAAAAAATAGTAACAATCAGTTTGTATTTTTAACAATAGAAAAATATATTACTCCCACCTTTTCTTGTATTTCATATTTCATATTTAAGTTGCTTTCTTCACATTTAAAGTTTTACAAATAATGTAATTCTGGCTTTATAAGTAGCAGTATAATCTAGGACACAGATTTGAGTATCTAGAGGCCAAGTCTTTTGATTCATCGCCAATAAAAAGATCACTTTTCTAAAACTAAGAGATTATAGTTCTAAATATACAATGCAATACTTGTGTCAATTTCAACAAAAAGTTGGTTTTCTGGATCTCAGTCACCTTTTCCTATACAATGGGAGAAATAAGGTTTTCCTTTCCTATATCACAGGGTTTTATGAAAATTGAAAGCTGTAATTTGCACTTTCACATTCAAAGCAATAAACTGTGACAACAGCCATTGTTTTGTCTTTTTCTATATAACATCTTTGAAGTTCAGCATGATATCAAGATACCCATTTCTAAATGATGGCACAGATACACTAGAAAAATTAGAGAATAACCAAAAATTTTATGGTGATGTTTGAAATTTAGATCACCTTTACCAATTTAATAAAGTATATATAACATTTGTGAAATAAGGACTATAGAAAGTATCATACAGAAAAAAAAATCCTACACTGACATTCTAAAACCTTCTTTAACTAGAAAATTGAATTACTGGGGCACCTGGGTGGCTCAGTTATTAAGCATCTGCCTTCGGCTCATGTCATGATCCCAGGGTCCTGGGATCGAGCCGCATGTCGGGTTCCCTGCTCAGTGGGAAGCCTGCTTCTCCCTCTGCCACTCCCTCTGCTTGTGTTTCCTCTCTGGCTGTCTCTCTCTTTGTGTCAAACAAATAAATAAAAATCTTTAAAAAAAAAAAGAAAAGAAAATTAAATTACTTAATATAAGAAAAATAAATGTGGAACTTCTTTAAAGAATTCTTTTAATGCATTAAAATATGATCTATTTTATTTGGCATATATATATTTTATATAAAAAATCTACATGCTGAATTTTGTTTCCAAAAGTAAACTGGAAAAAAGAAAAAACTGCACTGAGATTTTGATTGTTTCTGGTTTTATTTTGCTTTCTTCTTCCTGTGTTTCTACTCCTTTTGTTCCTCCAATGCCCAACGTCTTCATGATACCCTCAAGACACCTCTACTTAAACTATGCCCATCCCCAAATATTTGAACCTTCAAAGTGACCTTTCTCTTGCCCTGAACCTTGCCATTCACCAGAAATTCTAGTCCCTTTATACAGCTGTATTTAAGAGGCAGCTGTATGAAAATAAGTCAATTAATCTACTTCTTATTTTTAAGATTTTATTTATTTACTTGACAGACAGAGATCACAAGTAGGCAGAGAGGCAGGTGGGGCGGGGAGAAGCAGGCTCCCGCTGAGCAGAGAGCCTGATGCGGGGCTCAATCCCAGGACCCTGAGATCATGACCTGAACTGAAGGCAGAGGCCTAATCCACTGAGCCACCCAGACACCCCAATTAATCTACTTCTTAATAACAAATGACAAACTTTTAACCCTTCCTATGATGTTTGTATTTTTAAAGAGGAACCAAAAATATCTTCATGAATTTTTAATTTTTTTTTCAAAAATAGGTCACCTTGAGGAACAAAATTTCCAACTGAGATTAGGACTTTGGGGGGCAGAGTTTCACTTTTGAGAGCACTTTAAGCTATGAACAATGAACCCTTCCTATCAGTGACCCTGCCCCGCTGAATATATGGTTAAATCTGTCATTCAAACCCAATTATCTTATTAATCATGCAATGGTCATTCATGCCCCCCCACAACAAATTTAGAATGGCAACAGCAGAGCTTCTTGCAGCAGGTAAAATTTGGGAAGGGGCTTCTATTTCCAAGAACAGACACAGGCATAAATAACAGCATCCTATTAAGATCTAGCGCCACAACAGAGATCTCCCTGCAGTCCACGAAAACATATTTTGTACTTAGTATACATTGTGCTGAGGAGCGACTGCAGTCTGGAACATGTAGGTCTTCTGGGAGCAGTTAGTTAGGACAAACAGTACTACATATCTCAATAGCTCTTAGGGGCATCTTTCTAATACAGTTGAGTATACTACCCAATGTTCATTATGATGAGCCTGAGTCATCAAGAAAAGGGTAAATTATGCTCAGCATGCTCTGTTATTGAGGAATGCCCTATTAAAAAGAAGACAGAAATATGTGCTTAAAGCAGAGAGAACCTAGTTATGGGAATAGTCCAGGAGAAAGTCACTTGCCTTATTTCATTCCTTGCAGCGATCCTTTCAAGTTCTCACAGGATAGAATATGATTTAGGGACAAACCCCAGGTTGGAAGGAGAGTCATAGATATAGATATAAATATAGATATAGATATAGATAATCACTTAACATTCACCATGATAAGACATAACCAATAGCTTTCTCATCTTTTAAAAAACACAAAAAGCTCCATGAATCAGTTGTTAAAAAATAAATTATCTCAGAGAACAATTTTTCTTTTAATCTGTCATTAACCCAATTAAAAGACAGAATGCAGGGAAGTGGGGTGGAGAGGTAGAGGATGAGCAAGTCTCATGCTCCCTGCTGCCTTGCCTAGAACCCAGTAACTATGCAGGCTGGTAGAGAACATGCAATCAAACTAAATAAGAACATATCTTAAGCTCAATATGTATGTGTTCACATTCTACCCATTTTTTAACAATGACATACAATGAAGTCCTCCTGGCATTTCGTCTTTTAGCAAACACAGAAAGGAATTATGAAAAACTGTATAGGAAAACCCATGCTCATAAGATTTCCTCTGAGAATGACTTCTTTTTTATCTTTAACAATTTTAACTGAACTTTTTGTTTCTAGTTTTAAATCAAATAATGAAAATAATGAATTTCGCTAGTAAATATATTTATGGAAAATACATATAAAACATTGGAAACATAAGCAGTGGAAAAGTTGTCTAGGAATGCAAAAAAAAAAAAAACACTTTCAAAATCTTTAAAACATCCCTGTGTCTCTCGTAAAAATTGAACATGAGATAAATTTGGCATAATAAATTTCAAAATGTCATTAGAATTCATGCAAAATCAAAAACATGTACCAAAGTATAAATTTTAATACACATATGATGAGCACAGTGTAAAATTTTAAGATGTAAAGCACAATAAAATTTAAAGTTGGAAGTTTTTCCAGCAAAAAACAGATTATTGAGAATAGCTATAACAGAAGCTTATTGCATCAAAGTGGATTAGTCTGAAAATCTATATGAGAGAAAGTGTAACTTTCCTAAAGTCTATACCCAAATATACCTAAATAGAGAAAGTATAACTTTCCTAAAGTCTATACCTAAATAGAATATGAAGATCATAGTCCAAGTAGGTTTCCTTTTTGTTCCATAGATTCTCCCATGAACCAGTTACTGGTACATATCCATATTTTTCAGCTTACTCTTTAATATGCAGTAAGAATATAGAGCTGTTCAACAATATATGTGTAATTCATTCTGTGCTATAAAATATACAATGTGCACAACTGAAAATATTTTGTAAAATAAATGAGCTTCAAGTAAAGCTTTCTGTCTACATATAAGCTTATCTTTTATGGAGCATATTTTCATTATTTTTACTTTACTGGGCTGCTTCCTGTCAGAGGAGGAGTTTGGGAGTCAAGAAATGCCAGGGCTGAGTGGCATATTTCTGTTGGGTGGGGTAATAATGTTAGCTGCCCTGCCACTGTGTTGTTCCTCCAGTCCTGAGAATCCCAAATGGTTCATCTTCTTCCTGCCACCTTTCATAGTTCCTTTTGGTTGTGTCTTGTGTTACTATCAGAGATTATCATTGTTCTCAATGAGGAGAAGCAGAGAAAAATGGGTCTATGCCACTTTGTCCTCAAATATTTTAGAAGCTAATAGGTAGAAATCCTTCCATCAATTTCTTTTTAATTTTATTACTCTCCTGGCATCATGGCCACTCACACATGAGAACAGTCCAACAGGAGGTTTCTATTATCTTTCAAGGAGATCCTCTCTTGCCATAGGTATTCTAAGAATACAACATCCAATAAAAAGCCCAATATTGGCTTCAATCTAAAACATTACCTAGAATTTATATCGTACTTGAGCTAGCTTCCATAGAAGGACTGATGAGAATGGAGGAAATGTAGGAAATAATATATTCTCCCACACCTGCCCTTATTTAGTACTATATCCCCAGCTTTTACTCCCTAGCAATCCAAACTATGACTGGTACAAAGTGGGCACTCAATAAATAGTTTCTGAATGTTTGAATAAGCAAGATTTATATGCAATTATCAGAGCAACAATAAAAAATAAACAGTATGAAACCCATCACACTGGCCATGCACTCGGTCTTAAAGGGAAAAAGTCAGTTCTTCGCAGATTATTGAGGAAGTGAGAAGATTCAGAACTATGTCTATCCCAGTTTTAAGCATCTGTATGAATCCATCAGGCTTGTAGTATCCACTTTGGACAAAGAGTGCTTACTAATATTTCTCAACTCCCTGAAACAGAGTAACAAGCTGAATATTTATATTTCACCATTTTAGAGCCAAGATACTTCATGTGTGCAATTTATCTGTGATTAAGTTGTTATTGTGGATCTACCGAGAAAATCAGATATTTGTTTTGAAATATATAATACAAGAGCTTGATTGAGCATATGCAAGAACAATACTTCTAGAAGCAAGAACACACAAAGGCTCAAACTGGAAATGTTGCTCAGTAAAGATGCTTCTATTTTACCATATGCAATCAACAATGCAGTGAGGGTAAGTCCCCTTGCCAAAAGGCATATGGAATTGCTTACCACTTTTTCCTTAATAGAGTGATAAAACATGAAGATCCAAAACAAACTGTCAAATCCAAGTCCTATTTGTACTACTGTCTAGCTCTTCAAACTTGGTAAAATTAATTAGATTAACTATGCCTGTTTCCTGATCTGTAAAATGGGATTAATACCTAATTCACAGAGTTTGGGGCAGAATTTAAGTAAACATGTGGTACATGTAAAGCACAGTGTCTGGCATACAGTTAACAGTTTACATACCCATTATTCTTTTCCACATAATAAAAAAAATAAAAATAATGTTTATCCATAAAACTCATTTTTTGCTATTGTTTTTAATTGAAAACATACTAACAAAAAATATATCATAATTGAGGTTCTACCCTGTATTTTGCTGATACAAATTTTTCTTTTATAAGGCTTGTGCTTTTCATTTTTAACATGGCCTTCTTCATTTTGTTTCCAAACATCTTAAAACAGGCATAGTGCCATTTTCTTGTTTTATGACATATTAATGCAATCTTGTGTGTCATTTAGGAGGAAACAAAACATATATATTCTAAAATCAACATGAAATAATGCTAAATTATGTAAAATGTTTGGGTATGTATGACAGAGATTTAGTGCCAGAAACTCTACTGTCATAAACAAATCTTGTAGAAATAAAAATAAGAAGTTAAAAAAGTAGAAGAGATTTAGTTGATGCATATTTTTAAAATGACAACCTTCTAATAAAGTATGAAAGGAAAACAAAATATATTAGCAGTGTGGAAAGAGATTATTAAAGAATACAAAGAAAAGAAACTCAAATAGAAAGATAAGTAAATTAAATAATAAAATGAGTATACATTATATATAACCATCAAAATGTATAGTATTTTTAACCTCCAGTTCCATTGGCTCAGTACACTGAGGATTTCACTTTTATTGTCTTGTTACCATGCGAGAGTCGGTAAAGAAAGAGCTATCACAGACAAAACTACTGCTAAAGCTAAAACCCACATTTATAATAGAGAGGTTTCCTTTTGTTCTACTATTGCAGGAAAAATTTTTGAAAACTACTTTGGATATATTTTCTAGTTTCAAGCTTAATGTTTCACTTGAGATAACTGAAGTAAATGAAAGATACCAACATAATCTCACATTTACTTGAAAATTATGCAACATCTGAAATCAAAAATCACTTCCTTTTGGAGTAATACTAAGGCTTTAATAGTGCTATTTACCTTTTCCTCTTGTGAACCATATCAAAGGTTTTTAAGCACAAAGTTTCAAAGAATAACATCATTAACATGTTTGTGCCTCTCACTTAGATTTAAAATACTAAGCATTTCCCCATATTTTTCCAGAATATTTTTTGTAAAAGATAAATGCTATTAGAAAATCAAAGCCTACTTTCTACTTCATCCCAATTCTTCTTGCTCACCTTGTTTCCTCAGAGATAAGGTAGGGCATATCCTTCCCAAGACATGTTAATGATAGCTTTCATTACATACACATTTACCTGTAAACAATATGCAGCTGTGCTTTCCAGCTTTTAAGGTTTATACAATGTAATATACTGTACCTATTATGCACTTTGCATTTTTATTCAAAACTTGTTGACATTTATCTTTATTGATATATGAAGTTAAAATTCACCTATTAACTTCTATGCAGTATTTCACTGAATATATACCACCACGTATTTACCCAATCTCTGCTGATAGGTAATTAGGTTGTTTCCAACTTTAAATGATGAAAAACAAGGCTGCAATGAATCCCCTGACAGGTATCTATGTACATGATATGCTAGAGGTTCTCTAGATTTACTTATGAATGAAATCACGGGGTCAAAGACTAGGATTTCATAATCATACCTCAAACTTCAACTCCATCAGAAGTTGCTGAATTCCGGGGTGCCTGGGTGGCTCAGTGGGTTAAAGCCTCTGCCTTCAGCTCAGGTCATGATCTCAGGGTCCTGGGATCCAGCCCCGCATCCGGCTCTCTGCTCAGTAGGGAGCCTGCTTCCCTTCCTCTCTCTCTGCCTGTCTCTCTGCCTACTTGTGATCTCTGTCTGTAAAATAAATAAATACAATCTTTTAAAAAAAAGTTGCTGAGGGACGCCTGGGTGGCTCAGTTGGTTGAGCGGCTGCCTTCGGCTCAGGTCATGATCCCAGCGTCCTGGGATCGAGTCCCACATCGGGCTCCTTGCTCGGCAGGGAGCCTGCTTCTCCCTCTGCCTCTGCCTGCCACTCTGTCTGCCTGTGCTCGCTCGCTCTCCCTCTCTCTCTGACAAATAAATAAATAAAATATTTTAAAAAAAAAGTTGCTGAATTCCTCTCCAAAGTGACTGCAACATTTACAATTCCCACATCTTCCAACTCCAATCTCGAGCAACCACCAAAACATTCTCTGTATCTATGAGCTTTTGTAAAAATATATTTTTAAATTCTATAATAAGAGCTAATACAGTATTTGTCTTTCTCAGATTTATTTTACTTAGCATAAAGCCCTTTTTTATTTATGGAATTTTGGGGGATAATTATGTTTTCAGTATTTAAATCAATTCCTTATGACTAAAATATGCATTATAATTTGTTTTTCAGTTTGTGTCTTCAATTTGAGGTTTAAATCATTGCTTTCCCATAGAAGTTTATTTACTTTTTACATTTAAGCCTTAAAAATTAAGTCAATTTTTATAAATGTCATGAGGTAGGAATCTTTTCTTTTTTTAATCAATTGTCCTAGTAAATTCAGTGGTTAGTCACTTCTTTCACCAGCTTTCTATAATGACATATTCTGGATTCACCATTCTGTTCCACTGGTACAATTACCCATACTTCTGTTATAACACGGTGTTGAGTTCACTATACATATATATATATTTTTTTTATTTCTTTTTTTTTAAGATTTTTTTATTTATTTAACAGAGAGAGAGAGAGCACAAGCAGGCAGAGTGGTAGGCAGAGGCAGAGAGAGAAGCAGGGTCCCCGCTGAGACAGGAGCCCAATGTGGGACTCGGTCCCAGGACCCTCGGATCATGACCCGAGCCGAAGGTAGCGGCTTAACCAACTGAGCCACCCAGGCATCCCTAGACTTTTTTATTTCTTTATTTGACAGACAGAGATCACAAGTAGGCAGAGAGGCAGGCAGAGAGATTGGAAGGGAAGCAGGCTCCCCACAGAGCAGAGAGCCCAACACGGGGCTCGATTCCAGGACCCTGAGATCACGACCGGAGCCCAAGGCAGAGGCCTAACCCACTGAGCCACTCAGGCACCCCTAATTCACTATAATCTTTTAGGTGTTAATATCTAGTATAGAAAATTTTCCTAGTTGCAATTCTTTATATTTTTTTTATTTTATATTAATTTCAAAATCAGTTTATGAAGACTTGTACAGGAACCAATTTATTAGACAAATTTGGATAAAATTAATATCTCTTCATAGTAACCATTCTGCCCATTATTTACTTATGATTTTTACAAATAACCAAATTTTCCATAAAGATCTTATAAATTTGATATTGGATTTATTCACACATATCATACATTAGAGATATATATAGCCATTATCAATTTTTTAACTGAAATTTTCTCATTTTTCATGGTTAATGGAAAAATATTCCTAAATATTATGTAGTGATTATACAGTTACCCATCTGGACTCTATCAAAAGTTAACTGTAGATGTTATTTTAAATTTCATTTTTTCTGTTCAGGATTTGCTGTGTTTTTTGAATCTGAGAATTTTAACTTTCACAAGTTCAGAAAAATTCTAATCTGCTATTTCAGCAGTGTTTACTGTGATGTTTAAGGCATCAACCCCATATGTCAACTGCATGGAAATATAATATATATAGTCTTCTGCTTCTTGGTCACTCATATATCATGTTTTTCTTCAATTCCAAGAATTCTTTGTGTATCAGACTTATGCATTCCAAAACTTTACTCCATGTTCTTTTTATTCACAATAGTGATATTAGTGTGTTATCTTTTGAACAATATACCTATAGGGTTATTGGTTTATTGTTTTGAAAGAATCAGCAATTTTAATGAATTTCTCTATTTTTTATATTATTAATTATTGTTTAACTATTGTTAACTATTGTTTTTAAGTTATTGTTTAACTATTGTTAACTATTAAACTATTGTTTAACTATTTTTATATTATTAATTTCTGCTCTTATATTTGTTAATTTCTTCCCCCTATATATTTTTGGATTTAACTTGCTCTTCTTACTCTAGCTTCATAAAATGTATGTTTAGTTACTGATTCTAGGTGTTCTCCTTTATTGCTCTAAACACTTATACTATAAATTTCCTTATAAGATGTTTTACAGATGAATTCCACAAATTTTTACAGGTTGTGTTATATTATCATTCAATTCAAAAAAATTTTTCTGCTTCTGCTATCTTTTTGACCATGCATTATTTAGTAGCATTTTACTTAATTTTCAAATAGTGGTGAGTCTTTAGATATCTTTCTGGTATTTATTTCTAATTTAAATGTATAGTATATGTATAGTATATGTATGTATATATGTATGTATGTATAGTATATTCTAATTTAAATGTATAGACTCTGTATGAGTCTATTCTCTGAGAGAGTAAAGCAACTAAGAGTTGCTTTACTCATCAACATATGACCGATCTTACCGAATGCTTTATGTACACAGGAGAGAATCTGAATCCTGCTGTAGCTGGGTAGAATGTTCTGTAAATATCAATTAAATCAGGTTGGCTGATTGTGTCATTCAAGTTTTCTATATAATTCTTGACTTTCTATCTACTTACACTATCAGTTACTGACGCAGAAATACTCATGGATGTATCTATTTCTCCTTTCACTTCTGCCAGTTTTTGCTTTCAATATTTGGTGCATAAATATGTATGATTCTAATGCTTCTACTAGATTATTCCCATTATTATTATTAAATATCTCTTTATTCCTTGCTCTAAAGTCTACTTAATCTGATAATGGTAGAGCCACTCCAATATTCTTATGCTTAGTGTTTGTAACATAGATAATCATTTACCTTTGACTTATATGTGTCCTTAAAAATGATTTTAACAAGCCTATAGTTAGGACTTGATTTTCCATCTAGTTGGCCATCTTTGCCTTTTGTTTGGACTGTTTAAGTTATTTAGACTTAAGATTAAAAAAAAGTGTGGTTGTACCTAATGCTGTCACTTTTTTCTATATGTGTTCTATTTTCTCATCAGTTTACTGATCCTATTTATTTTTTATTGCTCTTTACCTTCTTTTTGACTAATGAAATATTTTTATTCTTCTTTCTTACCTCTGGTAAGACTGATGAAGAAAAAAAAGATAAATCAAATTAGCAATACCCAGAATAAAAAAGCTATTACTGTATACTCAGTATATAGTAAAAAGATAACAAGCCAACTGTTATCAATAACTTTACAAACATAAATTCATCACCTTAGATGCAATGAATTAATTTCTTAAAACCAAAGCACACCTAATGAAATAGATAACCTGAAAAATCATATAATTATTAAAGTAATTAAGCTCACAGTCAAAAAATCACCTTCCATAAATAAAATCTCCAGACCCATTTTGCTTTACTGGTAAATTCTGCCAAATATTTAAGTAATTAAATATTTAATATTTAAAAGAAGAAATGATGCCAGTTCTAAAGAAGCTCTTCCAGAAAATAGAAAATGAGGGAACATTTTCTTTTCTATGAAGCCCACTTTACCCTCATACCAGAACAAGATAAAGACAGTACAAAGTATAGAGCCATCCCCTTCATGGACATAGACATGAAAATCTTCAACAAAATATTGTAGACTTAACATCATACTAAAAGTTCCAGCCAGTGTAATCAGGGAAGAAAAATAATTAAAAGGCAAACAGACTGGAAAATAAGAATTAAAAGCCCTTCCAATGCATAAAAAGCATGACCTGGAAAATCCCAAGTAAGCTACAAAAAAAAAAAAAAACAGCTTTAACTAATAAATGAGTTTTAGCAAGGTGACAGAGTTACAGAATAAAAGATCAACACAAAAAAAATCAAGTGCATATATATGTGTGTTTATATACATTTTATTTACAAACATTCTAAAAAATGAATTACTTAAGTTCAAATCTAGCAAAACATGTATGTATAAAATCTACAAATGCTATGAATCAAAGGATACCTAAATGAATTATTGATTGGAAGACTTAACATAATAAAGATGTCAATTTTTCTCAACTTGATCTACTGACTAACTGCAAACCCAATCAAAATACTAGCAAGTTTTTAAATAAATATATAAAACTGAACTCTACAATTTACAGAAGAAGTCAAAGAAACTGGACTAGCTAAAACAATCTTGATCAAGAATAACACTGGGGGGTGGAGGAGCAAGATGGCGGAGACGACATCAGGTAGCAGGAGATCAGCTAGATAGCTTATCAAAACATTGCGAACACCTACAAATCCAATGGGAGATCGAAGAGAGGAAGAACAGCACATCTGGAAACAGGAAACCGACCACTTTCTGAAAGGTAGGACAGGCGGAGAAGTGAATCGAGAGCGAAGGAGGATAGACCGCGGCGGAGGGGCCGGCTCCCGGCAAGCGGCGGAGCCACGGAGCACTAAATCGGGACTTTTAAAAGTCTGCTCCACGGAGGGACATCGCTCCAGAGGCTAAACCGGGGTGAAGCCCACGCGGGGTCAGCGTGGCCCCAGGTCCCGCAGGGTCACAGAAGGATCGGGGGTGCCTGAGTTGTGCAGAGCTAGCAGGTATCGGAGTGGGAATCCGGCTACAGAGACAGAGCCGAGGACTGAGCTCTCAGCTCAGGGTTACCTTGAACCGGTCCCAGGCTGGGTGAGCTCTGAGCGCGGCTGGAGGCGAGGGAGATGTGAGTAGGCCGGGGCTTTTCTCTGAGGAGTGGAGCCCCGAATCTCAGCTCTTCCGGGCCGGAGACTAGGAGGCCGCCATTTTGATCCCCGTCCTCCAGACTCTACGGAAAGCGCTCAGGGAACAAAAGTTCCCGAAAGCGAAACCGAGCGGATTACCCAGCACGGCCACTGGTAAGGGCGGTGCAGCTCTGCCTCGGGCAAAGACACTTGAGAACCACTACAACAGGCCCCTCCCCCAGAAGATCAAAAGAAATCCAGCCAAGACCAAGTTCACTTAACAAGGAGAGCAGCGGAACTCCAGAGGAGGAGAAAGCAATGCGCAGAATTCATGGCTTTCTCCCCATGATTCTTTAGTCTTGCAGTTAATTCAATTTTTTCTTTAAAGGGCATTTTCCTAGGGTCTTTGCCACCCTT